>JAKUCV010004106.1:0-88384 GCA_028386065.3 Turnera subulata | reverse complement strand
ATTGATGATATTCGGCAGGATGCCGGGTTTGATTTGAGGCTTGCTAAGCCGGTTGACTATGTTGTTATGACATCTCTTTTTATTGAGGATTTTGGATAATGTTTTTGATATTGATTTTCGTGTCCCGGGTTTCAAGGGCATTTTGGTAATTTCCTTAAGTTTTGATATTTTATTGTTAAATTGGGACACGGGTGTTTCAACAACGTAGGCGGCATGTGGTTCTCGTGGAGCGACAGCATCACGGTCAAGCATCAACAATGACCCCAACAGCTTCAGGGTCAACGTCGTACAGAGAAGATGAATGTACTTTTTTTTATAATATAATGTAATTTTAATGTTTGTAATATTAATATAGCAATATTAATAATATTTATATTTCCGCTTATTTATGGCATCATTTATCTCTTATGTGAATGTTCTGCGACAGCTGGCGTCCCTTGACTGGATCCATAATACACTAACTAAAATGATATAAAATAATAAACAAATAGAGCGAACTATGCAAACAAGAACAACAAACACACAAGGACTTCCCAACAAGACCTAATGCCCGCTCCGCTACCAAAATGAAACGCCCCGACCCGTATTTACCATACATAGTAAACATGTGCCGGAGCTGTGACGACCCAACCAAACCAAGCCCAGCATACAGTGTATACAATAGAAGCTCGGGCTCAACAGCCGAAAATAAAAACATCAATAACATCATAACCGGCCCAATGGCCCAACAATAACAAAAAGTAGCACAGCGAAAGACTTAATAACTCACAAAGACACTGTATGCGACACATAATGCAAACTATAGATCCAAGTCCTGCCCAAGGGATAACGCCGTAGCCTGTCTGGAATGCACCAACCCTGTACCACAAATAATCCATCCTGCGGGATGAAAGCCCGTAGGTGAGGGGTGAGTCCGAAGTGCTCACCGACGAAGGATAGACAATCAATATGCAACACCATAGTTACTCAAGTCGAAAACACAGTCATAACAGCCAAAATAAAACAAACCAAATGACTCGTCCCAAAACTGGTCCAAGACCAAAAAGACTCAAATAAAAATCCAATTTCCAATTTTATATTTCCGCTTATTTATGGCATCATTTACCTCTTATGTGTATGTTCTGCAACAGCTGGCGTCCCTTGACTGGATCCATAATGCACTAACTAAAATGGTATAAAATAATAAACAAATGGAGCGAACTATACAAATAAGAACAATAAACACACAAAGACTGCCCCACAAAACCTAACGTCCGCTCCGCTACCAAAATGAAACACCCCGACCCGTATTTACCGTACACAGTAAACACGTGTCGGAACTGTAACGACCCAACCAAATAACCCCAGCATACAGTGTATACAACAGAAACTTGGGCTCAACAACCCAAAATAAAAAACATCAATAATAACTCAACCGGCCCAATGGCCCAATAATATCAATAAATTGCACAGCGGAAGACTTAATAACTCACAAAAACACTGTATGTGACATAGATGCAAACTATGGATCCAAGTCCTGTCCAAGGGATAACGCTGCAGCCTGTCTGGAATGCACCAAACCTGTACCACAAATAACTCATCCTACAGGATGAAAGCTAGCAAGTGAGGGGTGAGTCCCAAGTGCTCACTGACGAAGGATTGACAATCAACATGCAACACTATAAGTACTCAAGGTCAAAAACAGGTAAAAACCACCAAATACATACCAAACCAAAAACTCGACCCAGAACTGGTCCAAGACCAAAAAGACTAAAACAAAAATCCAATTTTCCAATTTTATCTTTCCGGGCCCCGTCACGGATAAGCTAGGGGTCAGACCTGGTTATCAACATATTCCGGATGCCAGACCAAATCCAGAGAACCCAGGGATCGACATCCCAAAAATACGAACCCAAAGATAGACATCCCAAGCATAGACATGCTTATCACAAGTAACCCAGGTCATGGCCACCACAAAACAGTCTTAAACCATCGAGTCGTACCACTACTTATCACGTGACAATTACATTACCATCATCAAAAAAACTAAATCACAAGGATCAAATCCCTATCCAAAATACCGGGATAGACATCCCTATCCAAAATCAAGGATCGACATCCTTATCAAAATTTATTATCTCATCCATTTTATTTAATGCCAAAAAGACTCAAGGATAAAGGTCCAAAAACCAATCACAATACTGGGATAAACATCCCGACAACAATCATGACAGTGAGATAAACATCCCGAACCAAACCACAACAAGTGCAACAACCAACTGAGCAATAATCATCAAACACAATAACCGAGTAATACAGGCACATATCGAAGGAAATCCATCCTCACCTTGGCCGATTACTCAACTCCGGAGACAATGACCGGTCCGACGCCGGCTCCTCGGGAAACTGCCCGATATCCAAACCTATACAATAAAACAATATATACACATAAATGCACATAATCGGTATGCTATGATGCTAATACTGCGAAATAAACCCATCCCGGTTCATATCCTTTATTATCATGCAATAATCATCAAACACAATAACCGAGTAATACAGGCACATATCGAAGGAAATCCATCCTCACCTTGGCCGATTACTCAACTCAGGAGACAATGACCGGTCCGACGCCGGCTCCTCGGGAAACTGCCCGATCTCCAAACCTATACAATAAAACAATATATACACATAAATGCACATAATCGGTATGCTATGATGCCAATACTGCGAAATAAACCCATCCCGGTACATATACTTTATTATCATCTTTTACCGAAAATATTATACCGTACGTATATCCGAATATAATTTCGGTACCATACTTTAATTAAAACTCTTTTCTAAATATTTTCATAAATTAATTATAATTTTTCCAAAATTATAATCACCATAATTTTCTGAAAAAGATAACATATTTACAATTTCCAGAAAATATACATATTGTTTATCTTTTTCTAAATATATATATAATAATATTTCCAACACAAAATATAATTACCTTTAAGTTTCAAAGTACATATATATATACATATATATATATATATATATATATATATATTCCATAACCATAATTTTCCAGGCAAAATAATATATGTATATAAAATTTCCAGGAATTATTTTCATGGTATATATATTTTTCCAAATAATATTAGTTTTTCTCCAAAACATAACTTAATTATTTATCCATGTATATATATTTATATTTTCCTCAAAATACCAGAATTAAATTGATCATAATTTTCTCAAGGTAAATATATATTTTTTTCCAAAATTAAATACCAGGAAATAAATAAATATACATATATATATTGTTTTTTCTTTTAAATAAAAATTGAAACTAGTCGCAACCCGGATCCAGACCCAGGCGCGACCCGGACAACACAGGCGGGTCACCCGACCTTACCAGCGGGTACAGAGGCGGCGACGGCGCGACGACGAGAAGGAAGGACGAGCGAGCACAGCAGCAGAATCAGGCGGCTTGGAGCGGCGCGAGAGCGGCGGAAAGGAGGCGGAAGGCTGACGGTGTCGTCGTCAGCGGCGCAAGGAGCAAGATCCACGGGTTTCGCCGCGGGTCAACGGCGCGTCACGGCGCTTCGGTGGACGGAAGGCGACGGAGGCAGCGGGGCTGAGCTTGCGACGGCACGGCGAGCGTGCTGCTGGGGTCGGTGTCGTGCACGGCTGACCGGAGCTCTTCGAGGTGAACAGTAACCGAGGAGAGGATCTGGGGTGACGAACTGTTCACCCGGTTTTTCCTTTTTTTCTATTTTTTTCTTCTTTCTTTTCTTTATTTCTATTTTCCTTCTTTTCTTTTCTTTTCTTTTCTTTTCTTTTTCTTTCATTTTCTTCTTTTTTTTCTTCTATTTTCTGTATTTATTTTTTTTCTTCTTCTCTTTTTCCCGTTTCCTATTTCTTTTTTTCTTCTTTTTCCTTCTTTTTATTTTTTCTTTCTCTCTTTTTTCTCTTTTCCTCTCTTTTTCTTTTTCTCTCTTTTTCTTTTTCTTCTCCTCTTCCTCTCTTCTCCTGGTTTCTTCTTCTTTTTATAGAACGTAGAAACACTGTTACACCTGTGACAATCAATAATGCAGCTTGTCTGCATTACGGAGCGAGTCCGGTCCGGACCAGAAAATCACTGATACCCCCTTAGTTATTTTCCGGTGTGATTTTTCCGAAAATCCCGGGGCCCGAAAAATACTAACTTAGGTCCGAAAAATCCACGGAAAAATCACGAGCGCGGGAAAACTCTCGGTTTCGAAAAACGACGTCCGATTTACCTTGAATTAATTACCCAAGATTAATTCATCCAGTAAATCACTGTAGAAAGACTTTTACAGTCCGATAAAAATCCAAAATTTTTACCCGGGCTGTTACAAGGAAGTTTATTGATGAGAAACTAATTCATCATCTGTAAAAATCCTCCCACTCGAATAAAGTAATCCTTGCATGTCTTAATCCTCTTCCTCAAATAAAGATAGGCCTTAACCTACCTCACCCTTCATAGGAAACTCATTCACTAAGAATGTGACATCTGTTGGTTTAAACTCAGTTACGCTCCCACTGTTTTGCTAGCTTATAAACATATAACCGTTAAGGTTAGTAAGTATCTCATAAGACACTTGTCTTCCTCTGAAGGCACATCTTGCCAGAGAGAAATGATGTGTATAAGCAGCACAACTTCCAAGATTACTAAAACACTTGGTGGGTAGCATTCTTGTCTACAACACATGCAGAGTAGTTGTAACTGACTATATAGGCATATTGTTAAGTATATAGGCAGCAACCAATTAAATATTACCTATGTGGCAATAAGGTTTGCGCCTTTGTTTACTTAACCGTTACAGAATCATTCCATCATGTCACTCTATAACACATTTTGTCATAGATTGTTAGGAATAGTCAACCAATGCACTATATCCTTTCATCACATGCCCAACTGATTGGATCGACAAAACGATCATAATTAACGTGAAGATCTTGTATCTTCATATTTAGTTAATTTTCTATTAAGCTCATATAGCTTTAAAAACAACTTAATGCCTCAAAAATAGAAAAATTAAATAGATATAATTGGGCATAATGAATAAAATGATGAATTACATGCTTTTGCCTAGTCCAAACATTAATGGACCCGCAGATGTCCAGGTGGACAAATGACAATGAAGAGTTGGCTTCAATCACTTTACCAGATGGTCAATAATCAACTATATAACCCTCACAAGCAGACAATTCTACTTATATAATGCTAGGAAGCAAACATTACTTGCTAACCTTGGCATTCTCTGTTGGTCCGTATGACCAAATCTAGCATTATTTGGTAATAAGACTAGAGCCATATAAAATTGAACCAGAATCAATTTTATAATTTTTCATGAAAGTATGTATGGTTATTAAAACCAAGACATGTCAAAAAAAAGACATCTATCATGTAAGATTACAACTCATATGTTACACAAGACGAACTTGTATGATATGAGTATTTAAGCAACACCTTATTGTTGCCACTTACATGTCAAAACGTTTAATCTCCATGTGAGACTTAACATTGATCAGGTATCACATCTCCATACAATATAATGTGTGGCTACTGAGTCTATAATTCACTAAGAATTATATTTAGTTACACACAAAATAAAACTGCCGCAAACACAAAGTTTGCTAACTCATGCAAAGTAAAGTATCAATTCGTACTATCCAATTTAATCATTGGAAAATGACCCTTTTGGTCATCATTGCAACACTTTTGTTACAATAGTACTTTGTATTGTATGGTTTGCCGCACTGATCTGTCTTCAACTTTCATGACAATAGTGATGATCACAAGAGCACTTTTGCTCTACCAACACATACTGGAATACTAAATTCTAAATTTTATGATTATCGCCATTAAGCATCAACCTTTTGTTGAGCTATGTGACAATAACATATGAAGCAATAATAATATTTAACAAACAAAATGCACAAAAGGATCATATATAAAGTATAATGTTCAACATACATACATATATAATGCTAAGCTTCGATTGACTAAGTTAATAATCATATGCATAACCCGGAGTCGAAAGTTCACTATATTCCCAGTCATCGTCCTAAAGTTGAATGCATAATGAAAATTAATTTAACCAATAACACAGCTAAACATTAATCATGCTCTAGACAACATATTTGTCAAGCACAATTTTATAATCCCATGTGGATTATAAGTTGAACAACCCAACAATGTTAAACTGATTAACATGTGATGCTAAACTAAATAGCAACTAGTTCATAATGTTAAACCAATTAACATTAAAGCAGGTAATCGTGTATCACTCATGCTTGAACCGTTGGGTAAATATTTCTCGTGCCAAATTCACAAAGAATATGGTCTAGAAATTTTTGGATTGTATTTTATTGGTGAAGAAACATAAACATAAAATTTATGTCAAAATAATTAGTCCATGTGACTAATTTCTTTATCTGGATCTATTAAGAAAAATATTGGAACCCTTCATAATTTTATTCTAAGCCGTATGCCATAGAATAAAATTTAATTAGACCATATGTCTAGCACGGACAAATTTTACTAAGGTCATGAGATATAAAAAATAAAATTTATTTAGACCGTGTGTCTAAAAAAAATTATTTTGATATCGATCATCTCTTCTAAAAAATATAATAATATTAGACTTTTGTCTCGATTAATTTTATTTTATTTAGCCCATAAGCCCATAAAATAAAATTTACATAGACCATATGTCTCATATAGACAATTTAATTTTACTTAGGTCATAAACCCAAAATAAAATTAATTTATAGACCATATGTCTAAAAAGAGTCCATTATTATTATATTTTCTTTGACCATATGTCAATAGAAGAAATTTAATTTAGACCATATGTCTAAAAGGACCATTTCTTCCAAAAAAAATAAAATTAGACTTTAGTCATTTTTACTAGGTTTAAAACCCAATAAAAATAATAATTTAGACCATGTGCCTAAAATAAGTCCATATTACTTTATTCAATCATATGTTGATGGAAAGAGAATAATTTTAGACCGTCTGTCTAAAATAAGTTAATTTTATTTTTATAGGCCACATAAAAGAAAGAAATTAATCTAGACCGTATGCCTAAATTAATTTTAATTAAACCATATGTTTAATATAGCCATACAAAATAAAATTAGTAAGACCATATGTCTTCAATAAATGATCCATAATAGGCCTTGTGCCCATTTAATTTGTCCAACCCAATCAATATTGGGTATTAAAGCCCAATAAATTACCCTACCCTGTAGTCCAAAATCGTGCCACTAAAGTCCAATGAATTAAACTACCCAGTCGTCCAAATTCATTCACAAGCCCATAGGCTCAGCCGCCCAAGGCTGGCCCGGTAGGTTTCCTTCCCTTTTTTCTTTTTTATTTAGGATTGCTGACACGTGGGAGGCGTGGGATGAAACCCTAGGGTTTCATCTCTTTCTCCCCCACAGTGACCAGCCGCCGTCGAGAGAATGCTCCCACGGAGCAACCCACCACAACGGTGGACGATTTCGCCGCAGCCACAAGGCGTGGTGGCGACGAACACCACCGCAGCAGCCACACTGTCGCCGGTCACGCGTGCAGATCGTGCTCTGCAGCCCGCCCCGCCCACCTCAGTCGGTGACGGCGACCAACAAGGGCACAGCAGCAAAGAACGGCACGATGCCGACAAACACTGCCAACCGACTACCGCCGTCAGTGCCCCATGCCTGGCTCCTTGAGCTGCTCAATTGCCTCAAGCTCGCAGCCATCGCCGGAGCAACAAAGAAGCGACGCACGCCTCCGTTTTCGGCCATGATGCCACCGCGATGAGGAACACAGCTAGCCTCGGTCAGATCGTCGCCTTGGTGCGCGATCCGCTCTGCCGCCTGTCGTGCTCGAAGCTTGGCCGCCATGAGCAACCAAAAAAAACCGGCCATATACCGCTTTTGGCCTGTTTTGCCTGCTTCCGTGAGCAGGTGGAGCGCTTTACTGCCATGTGCGGTGTAGGTTTTGTTCCAGAAACAAATTTTTCTTTAGGATCCATAATATTCACCAACAAAATCCAATTTACATATCGATTCAACCATCAATCACATAATTATTTTTTTGTCGATTAACAATCATACACTTATTAATCGAGAAATAAAAAATCCAATCCACCAAGCAACAGATACACATATCCATATATATTATATTGAAAACAAAACATATTGTCTCACCAAAGATGATGTACTGTGTTGATCGATAGGATAAACCAATTGCACTAATTGATTTAATTAAAAAAAACAGATGGTGGGTAAACAAAAAAATAATCTTGAAATGAACAGATCTATTCAATAAATCACAAATACCCAATTCATCATACCATGATTTTAGATTTGCACAAAATCAATTAAATCATCCAGAAAACAAGCCTAGGGCTCCGCTACCAATGAAGAATTTCATGTACATATACATAGAATAGATAAGAAGACTTATCTGTAAGAGTGAAGCGGAAGCGTTGTCAGGATCGGGAGCCAAGGCTTGAATCACTGGTCGGTGGAGACCGTCACAGTATGTCGGATCGGCCTCCTAGTTTCCACGGTCTAAAACCTAGAATACAGTGTGTGCAGGTTATCTCAGTGTTTACCCAACATATGTGTACAATACACAGTACATCAGCCTCCCCTTGTGGTGGCTTATATAATATACAAGTTGGGCCTGGTTGGGCTTAAGTGAGCACCCCTTATGGGTGGACTCACTATTTTCCAACTGTCAGCCATTAGGAAAGTATACTTGTCTTCAAACTAAATATAAAACCTAAAAGGAATTCATAGTATGGAAGGAATTTGTTTCTTTTTGTCACATTTCTAGGATCGTGTCAATTATGTACTATGAAATGAATTGTGGATTATTTGTTGATTCCTTTCAATTTCTGAAATGCTTAACTCTTGTTGTTAGTGAATTGTTATGGTGGTGAATTGTTACAGAGGATAGGTGATTTTTTTAATTGGCTGCTGCAGCTGTATTCTAGATTATCAAGACAGCCACAAGTGGAGCCTCCAAATACTTGATTTTGAAGGTGAGTGAGAGAGAGACATGTCCTGTAGATTGGATAATTTGGTGATGTATTTGAATTTGAATAATATTTTTATAATTAGATAAATCATTGTAATTTAAATTTGAAGTCAGCTTATAAGTTTGTACTTTCAATTATGGACTTTCGTTGGATTCCCATGGACGACGTCAATGATATTACTCAGGAAAAATCGAAAAGGGAATACCAAAGAAAGATAAAAACAGAATTGAAAAGTCAAAGCTTTATTGATATTAAGAAACTCCAATACAAAGGGGATGAAGGAATAGAGTTTTTATGCCCAGTAGGGGTTACAATGCAATCTAGGATTTCTCTCCTTTCTTTACAATATATATACCCTTCCCCTCACATGTCGGTGATCTCGCCGTCCCCGATTCGCCAGCTTTGCCTCCATCTTGCGATTCCTCGTGCTTTTCGTTTCTTGGGTTCGTACTTCCAATTGTCCCGTTCCAGCTGACTTCTTACTCACTTCACTGTGGGTTCTTGAGTCTTCTGGGCTCCCTTAGGCCTCCCGTTTGATTTGAGCCTATTCAGCTTCTTAACGGGCCTCTCATATCTATGTATATCACTCCCCTTAATGGTGGCTTATATGTAGTACAAGTTGGGCCCCAATTGGATAGGATAATTATTAGCTACATAAAAGATAGAAAGATTGAAGAGCAAAACAAGACAAAACCAGACTATATAGACTAGAGGGATGCATATAGTACAATATCATCATAGTGCGGTGAAAATCCCTCAAGATGAAGAAATCTCCCCATTCGAGACCAAAGGGAGAGGAAAAAAAAGATATAATTATTAATCCTAATTATTGATAGGATAGAAGTCAATTAGGGAAAATAGAGGGATGAAAAGAAATCAAAATCTAATGAAAAGAAGTCAAAATTCAACACAAGAATGAATCCTATCTTTAGCGCCAAATACATAGATGAAACAAATTTTTAATTTTTAATCCTAATCCATAGATTGTATAGAATAACTTTTAGCTACAGTAAAAATAAAAGGATTGAAGAGCAAAACATTGCTATGTATAGAGTGGAGGGATGCATATAGTACAATATCAATATCATATCATTCCTAATGTGGTTAAAATCCCTCAAGATGAAGAATTCCCCCACCCGAGACCAAGAGAGGAAAATATGTTTTACCGTTCAAAAAAAAAAAAAAAAAGAAAGAGCGAGCACAAAACAAATGCAAAAAGAAAAAGAAGAAAATAGCACATTTAAGAGGGAAGGAAAGTGAGCGTTGTTTGTTTGTACTTGGTAGTAGTAGTAGTAGTCGTCGTGGTAGCTCTGTTGCAGACACACACAGACAGGAAGCTAAAAATAGTGCAATTGGAAAAGAGAAAAAAAAACAAAAAAAGACAAAAAGAAACAAGGAAAACCCTAACCCTAAAATAAATAATTATAACAAATCTTCTTCTTCTTCTTCTTCTTCTTCTTCTTCTTCCATTTCCGCTCCTCCACGGCTGTGTGGGCTTTGGGTGACCACCATACCATTCTCTTCATGTGCCGGCGACCCAAATCAAAGTGGTACTACTTCTCTTCTTTCTCTCTCCCTGGTACCTTTATTTTCTTTATTGTTATTGTACTTGTTTCCATTTTTGTTCCCTCATTTCATTTCCTCTGGATCCTTTCGCTTTGGATTTGAGGATTGAGGTTTAATCTTTTGTGGGGTTTTCATGATCGTGATTGTTTGTTGATAAACCCCAAGTGATGTTAATGTCTTTTACTGGCTAATCCTCCTCCTCCCTCCTTTAGTGTTTGTTTTACCCACTGGATTTTTCCACTGTTACTGATTTGAATGCCTTTTTTTTTTTTTTTAACGTGGTGGCTGGGTCTTCGGCTCTTCGCTCATTTGAAGGAATACATACACATATATTATTTATATTGAAAAAAAGTATTATTCTAGACTGAAGGAGTAGGAGGTGGAGTGTGGTTTGCCTGTTGATCGTTTCAACTTATTTCTCCCACCTGGGGGACTCGGACCTGCTCTCTGCGCTCGCTTTTGCCTTTGCTGTTCCTGTCTGTTTTTAGCTGCATTGGGTGTATTTCTGGATCGTTGCACTGGAGCGTCTAGGGGTACCGGGGACCATGTCTTCGTTAAGTCGGGAGTTAGTGTTCTTGATATTGCAGTTCTTGGATGAAGAGAAGTTCAAGGACACTGTTCACCGGTTAGTCTGCCTCTCTTCCTTGCTTCTTTCATGTTTTACCTCCTTTATTTAATGCCCTCTAACCAACTTTGAAGAAGAGGTTCATCCTTCATTCAACCCAATTAAAGTTTCAGGGAGAACATTGTTTTTAGCTTGCAATGCTGTTAAGTTTGCATAGGGTATAAACCAACTCGAACTGATGTTTATTGCCGATGGTTTACTCCGTTGCTAATTGGTTTTGAAGGCTAGAGCAAGAATCTGGTTTTTTCTTCAATATGAAACATTTTGAGGATCAAGTTCAAGCTGGGGAATGGGATGAGGTTGAGCGTTATTTATGTGGGTTCACAAAGGTTGAAGACAATCGCTACTCAATGAAGATCTTCTTTGAAATAAGGAAGCAGAAATATTTAGAAGCTCTTGATAGGTGAGCTTTCACATTCATCATTTTCAATATCTCGCTCATCAACTTTGAGATTGAAAATATTCCTGCGTGCAGTAATTCTATGTCCATTGTTTTGAGAATGCTATTCAATAAACTTCAAGTGGAAAGTGATGTGAACTATATTTCATTTCTTATTATGCTTGGACTCCAGTATTTGTTGTGGTTTCTATTTGTGGTTTCATTACATTAACGTTGTCGTTCATGGCATCAGACAGGATCGGGCCAAGGCTGTTGAAATCCTGGTGAAGGACCTCAAAGTTTTTTCATCTTTCAATGAGGAACTTTTTAAGGAGATAACACAGTTGCTTACACTTGATAATTTTAGGTACACTGGCTTGCTTCTTCTAGCTGTTGTTGCAAGATGGACCATGACGGTAGTTCTGACGCATATTTGTTCTTTTCCTCTGTATCAGGCAAAATGAGCAGCTTTCAAAATATGGAGACACAAAATCTGCTCGAAACATTATGCTTGTAGAACTCAAAAAGCTTATTGAAGCAAATCCACTGTTCCGGGATAAGCTAACTTTCCCTGCTTTCAAAAGTTCACGACTAAGAACCTTAATAAACCAAAGGTTATTTTTTGCATGTTTTTTAATGAGTAAAAATATTTAGCATGTGTTTTTCTATGTATAATTTCCTTGCTGTTGTCTGTCTATATGTTTCTTAGTTATGAGGCTTAAGTTGTCTTTGTGAGTCAATTTTGATAACTTCCCATGTGGTAGTTGCCATATAAACTCGATTTGGTTCAACTTCTCTTCCAGTCTGAATTGGCAGCATCAGCTCTGCAAGAATCCTCGTCCTAACCCTGATATTAAAACACTCTTTACTGATCATTCCTGCACTCCCGCAACCGCTAACGGAGCTCGTCCTCCTCCTCCTGCAAACAACCCTCTTGTGGGATCCATGCCTAAGGCTGGGCCATTTCCTCCTATTGGTGCCCATGGTGTAAGCATAGCTTCTTCCCCTTAACACTTTCTGCTTCTTTTCCATGGAATACTCTGAGAGGCTTGTACTTTGCAGCCATTCCAACCTGTTGTTTCTCCTACCCCTGGTGCTATTGCTGGGTGGATGTCTAGCAATAATCCTTCATTGCCTCACCCTGCTGTGGCAGCAGGACCCCCCAGCCTCGTTCAGCCTTCAAGTGCAGGTCGCATTATCAACTTTTTCTACTTTATGCTGCATTTGGCTGTGACTTGTTTTTAATATAACTGTATAATCATCTGTGTTTGAACAGCTGCATTCTTGAAACACCCAAGGACTCCTACAGGTATGACAGGAATCGATTATCAGTCAGCTGATTCAGAGCACTTGATGAAGCGTATGCGTACTGGTCAGTCTGATGAGGTACGTGCTTCTCTTTGTTTGATGCCTTTGCTTGACAGCTGTATATAGATCTATCACCTTCAAATTTGATCTGTGTAATTACTCTCTGTTTTATCATTGCAGGTGTCATTTTCTGGTGTAGCACATACTCCTAATGTCTATTCCCAAGATGATCTGCCAAAAACTGTTGTTAGGACACTCAACCAAGGATCTAATGTCATGAGCATGGACTTTCATCCACAGCAGCAAACCATTCTGCTAGGTTAGTAGTTGGATGGTTGTTGGTTGACAGCAGAGAGAGAAGCTGAAAAGCATTCCATTCAAGATGATTTATGGATGCGACTGTTTTTGTTTTTGTAGTTGGGACAAATGTCGGCGACATTAGCCTTTGGGAAGTTGGCTCTCGGGAAAGATTGGCACATAAACCTTTCAAAGTTTGGGATCTCTCAGCTGCCTCGATGCCACTTCAGGTATTGACTAGTGTAATCTCTCAGCTGCCTCGATGCCACTTCAGGTATTGACTAGTGTAATCTGATTGCATGTAATACTATTGAAAATTGACCTGACATCATGTAATGTGCCAGTATAATCACATGGGAATAAGGATCGAGTCCTATTCTACATGTCAATATTGACAACAAGGAAATTTGTTGTAAGAGGAAAATCCGTTGACTTTTTCTGAATTCATGAGGGTTGAAGTCCCTCTATCCCAAAACATTCTACAGGACTCCCAAGTTTTTTGTCTTGGAAAAACTGTTCTTTTCATGCATTTGATCTTTCAAAAATGTATAGTTGTTGCTTTTTTTCTTTTAAACAGTAGTATTATCAATCCTAAGTGCGGGGAAGAAGAAGGGGGATTCGTCTTTAGTGATATTGGACCTCTGGAGTAATAAGTGATCTTTTTGTTTTTTATTTGTCTTTCTATTCAACCAGACAGCATTGTTGAATGATGCCGCAATATCTGTTAATCGATGTGTCTGGGGGCCAGATGGACTTATGCTAGGTAGATATTCAAATATTTCATTCCTTGCAAAAAGCAACTCAACGTTATCATCTTTTACATGACGCTTGCACTTAAAAATCAATGCTTTGTCCAGGTGTTGCTTTTTCAAAGCATATTGTGCAGATATACACTTATAATCCGTCTGGAGAGTTAAGGCAGCACTTGGAGGTAAGCCTGATATCCTTGACATTGTGTCAATTATGGAAGTGGTGATGAATGGTTTAATTCATGGTTGGATGTCTTGTCATTGTTTAGATTGATGCTCATATTGGTGGCGTTAATGATATTGCATTTGCCCATCCGAATAAGCAGCTTTGCATTGTTACATGTGGTGATGACAAGATGATTAAGGTATTAAGTTCAAGAGCTTGTTACCAACTGCTTGGCATGGAAGAATTTTATTTCTTCATTCTAGTCTCCTGCTTGATAGGTTTGGGATGCTGTTGCTGGTCGCAGACAATACACATTTGAAGGCCATGAAGCTCCTGTATATTCTGTTTGTCCTCATTACAAAGAAAATATCCAGGTGATCTCCTGTATTAAGGTGTTTATGAGGTTTATACTATTTAGCTTTTGTAGCGAAATTTTCTTAATTCTCAATTCTTTATCACCATAAAAATAGTTTGCCTGAATGCTATATCAAAATAAAAATGGGTTTCTGATTGTAAGAATGGGAACTGTTGTAACAAGCCAATTGATCTCATTGGTCCTTTGACCCACAACCCCAAGCTTGATAAACTATCCTTCTTCTTACCTTATTAGTCCTTGTGATATTGTGGTGTAAACATACATCCGAGAAGGTGGATCTAATGTGCAATAAAATGAAAAAATGACAAAAAGGGAACAAAGAGAATGAAAAGAACCATCATATTTCTTACTAGGGATGGCCATAAAATTGCTATATGTATGAAATTAAAATTGCAACAAAGATCATGGTAAAAGTTATGTATTCGATTTGCTAGCTGGCCCATTGTTGTTTTGGTGCTTTAGGGCCTGACTTCCACTAACTTAAAGAATTGGTTCTATGATGAGGCTTCTTCACTTGCTGTAAAATCATTTTGGTTTGGTGGAAGGGATCAGGGGTTCAAGCATGATATAAAGTAATCTAAACATTGCACGTTGTCATCTAAAAATTTATGTGCACATTGTTTCAAAAATTAACTCCAGCTGATATATGCCATGCACAAATTCTGCTCATTCTCATTTACATTAGATCTTATATCTAGATTTGCATGCTCTGGCCGTTGTCCTTCCACTTTTCCATTGCCATATCACTTATTCTGTGGTTATCATCTTGAATCACCATCTGATCTAACTCAATAATGCTGTGTACAGTTTATTTTTTCCACAGCAATCGATGGGAAGATTAAAGCTTGGTTGTATGATTCTTTGGGATCTAGGGTAGACTATGATGCTCCTGGTCATTGGTGTACCATGATGGCATATAGTGCAGATGGCTCTAGGTAAGGCTTTTTGTTACATTGTCATTTTGGTTGTTTATCCATATCTTTTATATACATGTCTGATGTCATACTATTTATGGACATGGAAAAAATATCTTTGTGTATGTAACTGTACTGGAAACACTTTTTGCCAAGCATGATGTTTCAATAAATTTGGGTTTGTAAGGGTGGATATTCTAATAGTCTTATACTCCTGGCATTTTTATATGTTCTTGAGCTTTGCTTGTGGGTGAGGTCTCGATAGATATGATTTCTAACTTGGAGTGAGGAATAACAAAGCATATGCAGGGTATGTGTCCAAGGATCTATTTATAGCCAATACAAAAAGCTTCAAAGAGTTTTGGATCACTTGTCCGTATCTGTGGAAGGATGTAGCATGGGAATAAGAAGCCTTTTGGGAGGTTGTCTATCCTGTGGGTGGAGAATATGGAATCCCTATGTCTTCTACAGTGTGGTCTTGCTTTAGCCCCTGAACAAAAACTATGAGAAAATCCCGTCTGGGCAATAGCCTCCTTGTGATCTTAATGCAGATGTTAGCTAGGACAATAGCATTTCCAAACAAGCTGTTTTGTCATTGCTTGAGCAATGAAAGTTGTGGCCTCTAATTTTAATTCTCTAGCTTTGGACATGTGACTGTTGATTCTAGTTCTGATTTGCCATTTAGAGACAATGGTGTTAACTGGAAAGATGTCACATGAATCTTAATGCATCATTGCTTATGCTTTTACTTCAGTTCCATTTCATTTACTGGGACGATATATTAATGGCTATTTGTGTAAAGTTTTAGTAAAAGCTTTTGCTGCTTCTCTTTCTTTTGAAGGCTTTTCTCTTGCGGAACCAGTAAAGAAGGCGAATCTCATCTGGTTGAGTGGAATGAGAGTGAAGGATCAATTAAACGAACATATTCAGGCTTCAGAAAGCGATCTTTAGATGTTGTTCAGTTTGATACAACTAGGAGCCGCTTCTTGGCTGCTGGCGATGAGTTTCAGATCAAGTTTTGGGATATGGACAGTACCAATATTTTGACAACTGTTGATGCTGATGGAGGGTTGCCGGTCAGGATCTCTACAATTGCTGTTGTATTTTTGAAGTAGAAATATTTGGCTTTGCCTTTTTTCAATTTGGCTTATACGTTCCAGGCTAGTCCTAGACTGAGATTCAACAAGGAAGGTTCATTGTTGGCGGTCACTACAAGTGAGAATGGTATCAAAATATTAGCCAATAGTGATGGATTGCGACTGATAAGAATGTTGGAGAGTCGGGCAGTAGATAAAAACCGAAGCCCTTCGGAACCGACAAACTCTAAGGTAGTACTTTTTGTTTCTTTTTGAGCTCAAAACATATAGGGAATTGCTGTGCCTTCTTATAATTTAACTTGATAATGTTTTGTACTGAAATTACTGCTGTTATCAAGGGAACTGTTCAACTAAAGTTACAGGAAGCTAGAGTATTCTCAGAAAAGGGACAGAAAAGAAAAAGATGTGGAGGGGGAGGAAAGAGAGAGATAATGAGAACTTTATGTTTCTGGAGTTTTCTCTGAATGCTTGGCATTGTTCTAAAATTTTGTTTATTTATGATTTTCTTAATTTGTTTGCAATTTTGCTTCCAATGATTTCTTTCTTAAGAAAATAATAAAGTTCATCTTGGCTTTAAATACATCATAACTATCGAGGACTGGGCTAATTGTAATGTACGTCTTAATTTTTTTTTTATTCTTAAATCATTTATTTGTATTACAGCGTACCAATGTATTTCATGATCAGAATAAGCATTTTATGCCCTCGCAAATGAAAAATATTAGAGACTAGTATGTATTTGACTTTGAACTCATTTTTTGTGTTGTATCAACTTTTGGTCCTTTTCTATTCTAATTAGCATAATATTTGTGAGCGCATACAATTTTATACACATCCTGGCAATACCTTCTTTTTTTTGTTTTGGTTTCTAACTGCTGGAGCAATGATATATAACCACAAAGTTAGCATGTGTTTTTGTTGGCCAGTAGATGAGGTTAGATGTTACCTTTTAGTATTCTTATTCATGCTGTTACGTACAAATGATTTTCAGTACTTCTTCTGCAGAAGCAATTGTCGAACTGGGTTTCCTAACTGTTTACTACATGGTATTTAAACCTCCTTCAAAGATTGCAGATTTAAAGCAAAGCTGAGTAAATGCATTAATGATCCTTTAGCAAACATGACTTTGGTCGTATCTGCTATGTGACTGTGCATGGTTGTGGACAGATGTTGAAATAGTTTTGATTAGTGAGCTTCCTACACTTAATAATCCTTCAAGGCACCATACTTGTGTTCTCCATGTCTTGCTCTTTTTGCAGGCAGAATGAACAAACTGCCTCAGCTAGATATAATGGAAATAATAAATAGTCACCCTTGGAGGTTGTAATAGTTGTGGAATTCCACATGATTCCTGTTGGAAGCCCTTTTGCTTGAGAGCAACATAGCTATTAATGCACTATTGCGAATAGTGGTAGTGATAGGAAATGATTGGTTCAATCAGAGGGATTGAAATTCAAAGAAGGAAACGGAATAAACCTGAGATTAATACATTGAGACATAGCAGCCGCTGAATGTTGTAATTGAATATTGTGTTGTCCTTTTTTCTTCAATTTTAGTATGTTTAACCAGAGATATCTTTCATAATATTTTTGGCCATATTCTTTTATTGAAAGCAGATGCCTTTTTTGTTCTGCATCTGATTTCCTTTCTTAAATTGTTATTAGAGCCAAAATTTGTGTGTAAAAACCAGGAATTTTTTGTTTTATTCATTCTGCTCAACAGTTTGTACACTGGCATGCCCAATTTGAATTATATTTTTGTTTCTCCTGTTATTTTACAGTGTAAAGTTGTGGGAACTTGATTAGCTTCTTTATTTTCTGGTGTATGTTTGCTTTCTGTTGTTGTCCAGCATTATTTCATCCTTTGTCTCCTTATCCTTCTCGGCAGTGATGTCTTTTTTGTCCTTCTTGCAGCCACTAATGGTTAACCCACTAGGTCCTGTGGCCAATGTTTCTTCTGGCATTGCTCCAGTAATGGAGCGCTCAGATAGAATCCCACCTACAGTTTCTATTGGAAGCCTTGTAAGCTTCATAGTATTCTGTTGCATTGTGTTTTCCTACCTGGTATCTTAATTTATAATGGGCTGCATTGCAGGGTACCATGGACAATAGTAGGCTTGTTGAAGTTAAACCACGAATCCCGGATGAAGTAGACAAGCTTAAGAGCTGGAAGATTCCTGATATTGTAGATTCATCTCATTTGAAATCTCTTCGGTTGCCCGACTCCATACCAGCTGGCAAGGTAGGTGGTGAAGTAATTTGAACTTTACTAATTATACAGTAAGAATTGTCACCAAATACTATAAATTTTTTTTACACAAAAGTTGATAAATGGAGAACCCCATCTAGAGCAGAAACATTCTTACTGTTTCCGAGAGTTTCAAAGTCCAAAATTTCTTGAAGCTGTATGCTGTAATACTAATTGACTACATTTGCCATAGAAAATCACAGAGCCATCTATTAATAGGGCTGCCATCCATTGAGTACATATTCCTCCTACCAACTCACACTACCATTTGAGATCGGAAAATCACAAGCATAATAACTGGACTGTTGTTTTACATTCCTCAAGAATGAGGGTTGTCCACAAGTTTCTATTTTGCTTATTGAGAAGGGAACATGGGTGGCTGTTTTACTTCAACTCCATTTTAACCATCAAATTCATTGTTCTATATTACATGAGCTGCTATAGATCCATGTTTCTTGGACAAGAATCTTCTCTCATGTATGCTGTAAACCTAGTCCCGAATAAAAGTGGTTCTACCTTCACATAATCTTTTGTTTTGCAAGCACATTTTGGTTTTAGCAGAACAACTGGTTAAGTGTACCAATTTGCTGCAACGAATATGAATATTGGATTCTTATTTATGATGCATGAAGTCTATTACAGCAAAACAATCGTTGAAGTATTTTTGTTTCCTAAAGAACTTAAGAATTTTAAACCAAATAACTAAACAGCATGAAGAGGCAATTGGTGTCCCGCAAAACCATTTTTGATACTCGCTCAAAACTAGTCTTTAATAACAAAAGAATTGAAAGTGAAAAATTTCATCTCCTAACAGGTATTTTCTTGTCCAAGCCCAAAAGTCCATTTTACCAACTTCAAAACCATAGAAGAGATTCCCACCAGATCAATATAGTTTATAGCTTATTTTGATCAGATGATGAAACCAACCAGCAAAGCATTAATGCTGCAAACACCAATGCATCAGTTGTGGTAAATTATTGTTTTGTAATTCATTAATTATTCAAGATGCCCTCCAGATCTGGAATAACCCAGATGCTATGTTTAATCCCAGAGAAGCCCCACCCCAGCCGCATCAGTATCCCCGTTTGCTGTTTCTTCACTGACTATGTGCCAAACCATTTCGGCTCTATGTCCATTGTGAGTAGAATGAAGTAGTCATGCTTGATAAGCGGAAAAATGGTATGAAAAAGCTATTGGAAAAGTGACTCTAATTTGTCTTGTGCATGAAAAATCTATTAACTGAAAATCCCCCATTTGGCAGTTATACATTGTAAAGTTCCTTAATGTTGTCCAAGCAAGGAAATAATATATGTCATACCAGAGAATCCATGTTTCACATGCTAACTTTCCCCATATTTAGCAATGAATTTTGCGTCAATGTATCATCATATACTTGAGGATAATCAATCGGTAATGGCAGGTTGTGCGGCTGCTTTACACTAACTCTGGCCTTGCCCTCTTGGCCCTTGCCTCAAATGCTGTTCACAAACTATGGAAATGGCAGCGCGGGGAAAGGAATCCATCGGGAAAGGTTTGGCACATGCCTTTCGATGGGCAACAGCTCTACTTTCTTCATTATGATGCTTCTAATATTCAATGTCAAATTTTGTAGGCTACTGCATATATTGCACCGCAGTTGTGGCAGCCTCCTAGTGGAACTCTCATGACTAATGACATAAGTGAAACTAAACCTGCTGAGGAGTCTCCTTCATGCATTGCGTTGTCCAAGAATGATTCGTATGTCATGTCAGCATCTGGTGGAAAGGTCTCTTTGTTCAACATGATGACATTTAAGGTCTGTGATTGCAGCATTTGATTGTTCTCTGAAGGCTTTTGGTCATGACTTTTTTATTGTTTTCTGTCACCAAACATTTAGTACTCAATACTGTTGAACTTTTTTCTTCCAGGTCATGACAACATTTATGCCACCACCTCCTGCTGCGACTTTTTTGGCATTCCACCCTCAGGATAATAATATTATTGCCATTGGCATGGAGGATTCTACTGTACAAATATATAATGTTAGAGTTGATGAGGTGAAGCATCTCCCCCTTCATCCCTATTCCAGTGCATTCCTCAATTGCTTTATGAGTTTGTGGCCTCTTAGCTCAAAGTACTTTTTTCATTAATTTTTCTAACTGCTTGATTAGCAGCTTTAAAGTGCATGCACCAGTAGTTCCTTACATAACTGCAGACCATTATCAGGGTGACACCACAGGGCAATGTTGTTGGTTTTTATTCTTGGATCTGTGCTATATATTCTTTTAACTTTAGTGCCCGTTTGGTTTCTGGGTTTGGGGGCGCGGGATAGGGATTGAGAAGGGAATAGCGAGAAGCTACTTTGTAATTGGGGTGTTTTTTTGGTGAAGTGCGGGAATGCTGAATAGTCAGAATGGATTTCAAGAAGAAATAGGTCTGTTGGGAATTGAAATTGATGAAAATAGGGATAGAAAATCTGGCTCATGCTAGGAGGGCAAGGAAGCACACCTTCAGGGGTTAAGGAAGCAGGCTTTCTACTCTGAAAATAGAAATTTTTGACATGGGTTTTATGATTCTGTTAGCCACAACGTTCTGTAAAATCCACAGGGTTACAACCTCAGTCGTAGACTCAAAAGTAATCATAAAGCTATATTGTAACCTAGTAGTAATAGAAATCTTATTTAAACTAGGACTCAAGACTTTTAGTGTCTAAAACAACATAATAAACCAGGGTTGAGAAATAAAATGTAGAAGTAAATACTATCTCGAGCAAACTGAATAGCTAATAAAAGAACTTTCTTTGGCCGTTTGCATGAATGATGCTAGGTCTATCCTTCTTTCAGCTGTTTGTTTCTCTCAGGCATAATATTCTTACATGGCCACATCAAGACAAACATGTGGTATTTCTTGGACAGCTTGAGCTTAAGGCCAAATTTGTACTTATGGTTCGGATTATCACAGTTCTGCTAAAAGGAATGTTCTGTTGCTCCTTTGTGAAATTAAGATTTTGGGATATGTTCCAACATTTTTGCAAATCGTATTCTGATACCTAGTATTTGATGTAAGCCTCATAAGGAAGGTATTCAGATGTTGGGGAAATCTTGTCTTTGGAGTTTTCTGCAGGTTAAAACCAAGCTCAAGGGCCACCAAAATCGTATAACAGGACTTGCATTTTCACAGAGCTTGAATGTTCTGGTATCTTCTGGGGCTGATGCACAGGTATCTGAC
Organism: Turnera subulata; assembly: GCA_028386065.3. Lineage (NCBI taxonomy): Eukaryota > Viridiplantae > Streptophyta > Magnoliopsida > Malpighiales > Passifloraceae > Turnera > Turnera subulata. The sequence goes on along the minus strand of JAKUCV010004106.1, from coordinate 66,418 downwards.
AAATGGAATATGCATGGCGTACTGGTATTGTTTTAGATATCATAGTAATCATCAGGATGAAACCTAACTTTATGCTTAATGAAAATTTAGGATACATGAGACTGTTAATTAGGGGCTCCGTGTTATCAGTGCTTATGCAGCCTACCACATTGAACCCAACCCACCATCCTTGCTTTGATTGTTGCAAGCTTCATAACTGACCTATGAAAGATTCCCTTCTATCACAATCTTATGGTCTTCTTATATTCTTTGACAGTTACTTTGGTGAATGTGATAACTTTGCTTATTAAAATCTGTTCCCACTTCTCTTAGACAGTGAAGTCATGGTTTGCAAGATTGACATGTTCTCTCATAAACTAATGAAATTGCATGCTGTTGGGAGAGAGATAATGCTCACTTTATTAGGAGTTTATTAAACCCTCACCTAGCAATCTTATTCTAAGGTCTGAATGAAAATGACTGCACGTGATTTTTGGACAGAAATTTTGGCCAACCTTGCATTCTCATGCCACATTTCATTAAAAGAAAAGCATCTTGTCCTAGAATTGGCAAGATGTTTAGTAGAAGAAGGATCGCTCAATTGAACAACTGCTTCAGATTAGGGTTTGTGAGGAATGTTTATTAGGGGAGCCTTAAAGTTTTGTTTTTGAGTCTGAAGAAAACACTATAGCTTATTTTGTTTTGTTGTTGCATTTGGATCATATAGTGAGTGCCTATTTCTTTGTCACTCTTTCTTTTTGTCTTTAACTTTTTAATGTAGAACGTGTCTCTGAATGGTTCTGAAATATCCTATGCATAATTTATATTTAGAGAAACTTTCTTAGATACATTTGAATCATTAAGGTGTGACAATAAAATAGGTGGCCATTAATCAGTTAGAGAAGTTATTCTCACTGGTGGAAAAAACTGTAAGGACTTTGTACTGCAGCTTGACTCTTTAAACAATAGATGGTATTCTAGAGGTGCTAGATTTTCTTACTTTATTGTTTTACTTATTTCATAGTCGAACGTTTACTTTCTGTCCTATTTGGAATGTTTAATTTGGAAGCGTTAACAAACCCCATTGCAGTTATGTGTGTGGAGCATTGATGGGTGGGAGAAAAAGAAAGCAAGGTTCATCCAAGTACCACCTGGTCGCCAATCTCCCTTGGTTGGCGAAACTAAAGTGCAGTTTCACAATGATCAAACACATCTGTTGGTCATTCACGAGAGCCAAATTTCCATCTATGACAGCAAACTTGAATGTTTGTGCTCTGTAAGTTTCTTACCTAAGTTTTATATCATGATACTCAAAGATCTTTTGCTTGTGCATGTGTATGTCTACCAAAGGAATAAATTTTTGCATTTCTATGCTGTGAAATTTATAGAAACATTTAGTGGGCTACTCGTAATCTACTCTGACAGTATTTATTATGGTTAGTTGGAGTCCATCTAGACTAGAACAAGTTCTATCTGGGTCAGGATCCCAATAAGCCAACGGCACTAGCTATGCAATTGTAATATTTTTGGCAAAAAAACGAAAAGAAAGGTAGCAACTGTTTTTGATGACTATAGCAAAACGATGCATGCAACAATAGATGGAAGCAGTCGTGAAGACGCTCAACCTTATAACCAATGATGAAATTTAATTTGACACCTAAATCATTTAAAAATTTCTTACTCAAGTTCATTTTTTTGAAGTGTGCTGATATAGCCTTGAAATATTGGTATGATTTCTAAACTGGAAAACATGTAGATGCATTGAATTAGTCCGCAGGGAAACAAAGTGAAATGCATGGCAAATTTTTTTCTTCAGAATTTAAAAATTAGAATTTGTGAACACTATAATAGGAGAATATTCAAATGTATTACACTTTAGATCTCATCATACGTAGAAATTAATCTTGAATCAGACTAGTCATCAATTATTTATCGAGTATAATCCTTACTGAATTGGAACTTAAAGCTCTGGAATTGATTAGTTCTCTTGCAGTTTTTTAAAGGAAAAAGATTCAATCAGGAATTCTGTGCAAGTTTGTAGTATGAACTTTTTTTTCTGTTAATCACCTTGATGCCATTTTGACATTACGTTTTCTTCCTCTCATTACATTGTGTTCTTTAGCCCATTGTTTGCAATTGACTTTCCTTCTTGATGTCTTTTGCTTTATACTCTTTCCTCGCTGACTAACTTCCTTCCCGATGTTGATAACTGGACTCATTTATAGTTACTACGAACCTCTATGTCCTTCATACTACTGAGTACTGCATCAGGGTGGTCCCTACTAGTGTTGCCTTTCCCAAAAAATGCTTTCATAGATGTAGAGAAGAACGAAAAAGATCAGCGGATAGGAGAAAAGGAAAATAAAGAAAAAATTACTCGCTGCTCATTGTCCCTGTGTTAACTTTAAGCTGCTGTCTAGAAAAGTTTAAACAATGTGTTGTTTATATTTACCTAGGCTTTTTAAATTCTTGATGTCTTGGAGGATTATCTTGCAAGTAATTAGTAGCATTTTATGCTTTAGTGGTAATGATTTATGAAGGAGAAAGAAGGATGCAGATATCTTTTGGCAGTATATTAATGTGAATTCCCTGACTAACTTCCAAAAACGGTTTCTTCATCACCTTACTTTCTGCTTTTAAACTCCAAGTTCCTCGTTTCAGATAACTATCACCATGTTCCACATCCTCTTTTGTTCTTTCTCCTCTGTGGTTTCTTGAAAAATCAGCCTTATCCTTTCCTTTTTATGATTCTTAGATCTGATGATCTATTTGTATGTTTGGGAGCCTCTTGTTGTGATCTTCTTAGTTTCTAGGTATGTTCTAACATCATGTCCTAAAGCTTTTATTAATAAAAATTGGACGATTTATAAAAAAAAATGTGAATTTCCTTGTTGTTTTTCATGGGAGTGTCTATGGGTGTTAAATGTGGACATTTCTAATAAGTACGGAAGGTTGATTAAATGATTAAGTTTGTCTTGTCCAATCGATCTTGCAGTGGTCTCCAAAGGATACGCTCCCAGCTCCTATATCCAGTGCAATATATTCAAGTGATGGCTCACTTGTTTATACCGGTTTTTGCGATGGCGCTGTTGGAGTGTTTGATGCAGACAGCTTGCGAATTCGGTGCAGAATAGCACCTTCAGCCTATATACCGTCATTTTCTGTGGGGTATGTGTTTCACTTTCTATTTTGAAATCTTTCTAGGTTAAAAGTTGGTGACAAGTGAGTATTATGCCTGGATTCACTTGTCCAAGATTACACACATCAGCCAAGTTGTTTTATCATTTACTGCAGCTACTGAAACCATTTGAAAGATAAGTTACTATTGGATGCTATGCTTTCAAAATTAGGATTCTTTTGAATTTTCTTATAGGTTGATAGCTATTAAGGCCTTGCAGTTGGGCATTTTGCATATCCTGTTCTTATTTGACAGTTGAAGCAATGAAATTTTCCTTATATCACTTTGCTATTTGTTGCAGCAACAACGTGTTCCCTGTGGTTATAGCTGCTCATCCATCAGAGTCTAATCAGATAGCACTTGGCATGAGTGATGGTTCAGTGCATGTAGTCGAGCCATCTGATGCCGAGCTCAAATGGGGTGGCCTATCTTCTCAAGATAACGGTCCCCTTCCTTCGAACTCATCTAATCCCTCTCCTAGTGCTCAACAATCTGATCTCCCTTCCAGGTGAAGCAGGTGCTGTCACTGCCTCCAAAACTTGCATTAATGTCATATTTTATCCCAATGGGAGATCATCACACCCTGGGCTGTTATTTAATATTTGTTGTAAATCTCTAATTTCCTTCTGTTGGGGCCATTTTTGCTGCTTGGCTGTTTGAAGCTCAGGAAGAAATGTATATTTTGCAACTTATTGTCGAAATGTCTCAACTTCACCTACCGCGTATCACCACCCAAACAGCTCCGAAAGTTTACAGTAGATAATTTTAGATTTATTTCCCTTCCATGAATGTGGTGAAATTTGGGCAATTGGTATTGTCCTTGATTTGCGGTTTGAGGCTGTTGTATGATTGACAAATGGAGTGTATGGTAGCACGGGGCATGATGTATTATAGGTGATCGTGTTTAATAGCTTTTGGAGCACCTCGGAAGTAGTGGCCATTTTAAAATGGAGGAATACATCTTTCTTTCCCATCCCAGGGGAAAAGGCTTTTCTTTCCTAGGCTCTATGTTTGTAGCTAAGTTGCCAAATTGTTGAAGAAGTTTATTCCACTTGGTCACCGATTTTTTCTGTTGGTGAATAATAATGAGATACAAAGCACTAGATTATTAACACTTCCCAAATATTTATACTATACCCGGATTTGACTAATGAGAGTTTATCAAAAAACTTGCATGTATGGAGTTATCTTGAAAGAAAAAGAGAACTTGTGGACTCCTTGTTCCATGGAAGCAATAAAACTCCATGTACGCCAAACAGGTATGATATATGCTTACTAAAACATGGGTACTTTTGTGCACGTCATTTACTGGAAGTGTGAATTAGGGAACCGAGTCCAATTTTGACTTGGATGCATTGTAAGCCAACTTTTGCATGAATGGGTTGTAGGCCTAACATTTCGGCTGAACGGCCTGCAAGCTCAACTTCCATCTGAACTTTTGCATGAAAGGGTTGTAAGCTCACAATTTGCTTGAACGGGTAACCATGTCCACCTTTTGCTTGACGGGGTAGTAGACTGACCCCTATTTGCTTGCCCGAAACTACTAGCTTACCTATCGACTTTCATTGCCTTTTTTTTTTTTTTTTTTTTTAAGTTGGCTAGAAAGAAAATAGTACAATTCTTCACTTCTAAAATCGAAAAAAAAGGGTTAGGGGGGTGCGAATATGGGGGATTGTGGTTTATTTGTTTAGGTAAATCTTTTAGCCCTGATCATTAGTGGAGTTGAGAATTTGAATCTCGAAGAAAGAAAAATGAATGATATTCGTATGAATATAGTTTTGCAATTATATAGATACAAATTAAAAAAACAAACGCTAAGGCTAATTAGGAAAAAAAAAAAAGTTTGAGACAAGGAGGCTATACTAGTAAAAAGTATTTTTTTTCAAGGTTGTTGAAAGACGTAACCAAAAGACGAAATTGGGTATCTCAAACGAAATTCTATCGCTTCCTTTCTAGACAGAATTGATAGGCGATAGAATTTTGGCACGGCTATAATTTTGAAGTAGTAACGTCTGGAATATGAAGATATGTATTTTTTTTTTTCTCAATACGAAAATATGAAATTCAGATCTGCCCCTTTTTGGTTCCCTTACAAATTTCAAAAAAGGGCTTTCTAACGATCCCAATAACCAATCTTGGCATGAATTCTTAATAATCCACTACACCCAACTTTGAGTCCTTCAGACGTGTTAATTTGTCAAATAATTCGATTAAAACAAATAGAAAAGGCTTTTATTGTATCGTTTAAGCTATATAGGAATTTTTTAACCCAAAACTTAAGAATTAAAAGTTCTTACTTACCGAGAATATAATAACCCCTTAGAATCACAAAAGGAATAGAAATTCAAAATTATATGGACACATTCCTCATTATGCATCTTGATTAATTTGATCGCTTCTTTTTGGAATCCATTAGGAAACTTTTGTGAATTACCTCCAGTATTTTTCGAATTTCTCAGTTGAAATCTCTCTCTGATTCAATTAGGTACCGCTATAAAAGTACAAATCCAAGAGAAATTAAATGACATAAATACCCATACTTAATATTAATAATAACAAATAATGCATGACGTGTTATACACTAATGAATGAGTCTCATATAATAACTCTTCTATTATAGAATTTCTGAAAGAATAATGATCAGAATGTATATCATTATGCCATCGTGTTGTACATATAACACATGTCAGTTACAATACTTGAAGTAGAGATATACATCATAGTTACCTTTTGTAAATAATATACAGAAAACATAATCCCTGTCTAGCTATAGGATTGACATTATCCGTTAACACTCCCCCTTTGAGGGTGGAGAAACATTCCAAACTCAAATTGCGACATAACATTTGGAAAGCAGCTACACCTAAGGATTTGGTGAAGACATCCGCGAGACGCATCAGCATGAAGAACTTGGATTTGTCCACATTGAATCCTTTTCACGAACAAACTGGAGATCGATCTCCAGATGCTTAGTTCGCTGATGTTGAATAAGATTATTTGCCAAGTGGATGGCAGATATATTATCATAGTGAATAGGTATCGACTGAACTGGTGGAAATCCTAACTCTAGAAGCAAGTTGCGCAACAGCAAAAATCAGCGACAATAGTGGCTAGTGCCCGATATTCTGACTCAGCACTACTCCAAGATATAGTGTGTTGTTTTTTTGTAGAATAGGAGATAGGATTACTACCCAGAAAAACACAAAAACCGGTTGTGGATCATCTTGTATCAACACAGCCAGCCCAATCTGCATCCGTATAGGTAGTCAAATGCTGGATGTTAGAGGGATGAAGAAGAAACCCCCGGCTTTGTGTACTAGAAAGAAAACAAAGAATGCGTTTGACCGCCTTCCAGTGCTCTGTGGTAGGGGCATGCATAAACTGACAGACTGAATTTTCTACGAAGGAAATATCATGACGTGTAAACGTCAAGTTTGCAGAGCGCCAACAGTGCTATGATATAACTGTTGCTCGGCTTCAGACAATGTTGCGCCTTGATTAACAGAAAGAACCAGAAGAATGATGAGTAATTTATATGCTTGTTTTATTGATTATCTTCTACATATATTACTTGTTATGCATGTTAGTGAGTTATTCGTTGTAAAGGAACAAACGAATGCTAGTCGCATGCTGCTTGATCCGGGACGAAAAGCTAGACGCGCCAAGCTTGATCCTCTGTGCATAATGTTTGATTCACAAGGTGAGTATAGAGTTCATACTAGTTTCAATGTTTGATGCAAATCACCTAAATAAGGATGGAGCTCATAATTTATTGTTGTTGGACTTAATTAGTTCTAGTGGGGATTATTTTTAGCCTAGTCCACTAGGGAATTGGAATTACAAATCTAATCCACTTAGGAGATTAGGTTAGGTCGGTACTATTCACGTGAATAGTAACTGCTAGTCTTTTTATTTTTAGGTCTTTGGTTTACTAGTATAAAAGCCATCCTTATGTCATTTTAAGGGTTAGACAATTTGAGAATTTTAGAAATAAAACTAGGACTTTTTATTCCATCAAGTCGATGACTTGGCTCTTGCAAGTAATGGGAATTCTTGCTTGCTTATTTTAAGGTTTGAGCTAACTTATCAGGTATTCAATTACTTGTGGCATTTTGAAGATTGTGCTTTCCATTGCCTTTGTTACTTAATTCTAGTTGGTAGGAGGTGAAGAGATACTGCATATAAACTTTTGGTTGATTTTGATTTAGGATTTTGGGACGATTGATTGAAACAGAGGTGTTCCTAGTTCTGTCTAGTACTGTTGCCGTATCAGAAATGAAAGGGAAACATGAGGGTAGAGTAGAGATCTCGTCTCTTTACTCTTCGATCATTACAAAAGACGGCAACAATGGTGGAGATGTGTTGTGGGTGGCTAGGATTTCTTGGTGAAAAGAAAAACGAGATGGAAGAATAGAGTGAACGAGGTGACAGAAAGCATTATATTTAATATAGGTTATTTTGAACTTGTCGGTACGGTTTGTGCCGAAAAGTAATAATATAGCCCTCATCAAACCGACTAATTTAACCCATTAAAACGGTTTATGAGTTTTGCATATGGCTCTAAGTTCTCTCATATTTAGAGCCGACCATCAGTTTTGTGGATATTAGTTAGGTTGGTTCGGCTGTGTAAATCTGCTCTCCCCCTAATGCAATCTCCAAAAGTTAATAAAAGGAAGAAGAAAAAGAAAGAGATGGTACGGGCCAGGCCGAGGGCATTGGGTTGGGGGATTGCGGCAGTGACACCCACAATCCACATTTATTTTATTTTTGGGATGAACTTTGGTTTTATTTCTTGTACCAAAAAAAATGAAACCCTAAAATCCGTACTAATACACACACACACTGGTATATATAACTAACCAACCACTCTCCTCCCCTTCTTCCTGTTTTGTTATTTGGTGCCTCGCCTCCTCTTTTTCTCTTCTTCTTTCTCCAAAAGTCACTCACATCACAGGTACCCTCTTTTCTTCTGTTTCTCTCTCTGTTCTTATAAAGTCATGTATGTGTTATTGGTTCCTCGATCATCGACTCTATTTTTCTTCTTCTTCTTCTTTTGAACCGCTGGTGGTTGTATTATTATTATTATTATAATTATTGAATCTGTTCTTATTATTATGATTCCCTCTGTTTAGGAGGAGGTGTTAGATCGTATTACTCTTGCTTCTTTGTGTATTGTTTTTAGATCTGCCCTTTAGTTGTATGCTGTTTCTTTTTCGATGTGATTGATTTGGGCATTTTTTTTTATATGCCTTGTTTGCTTTTATTAGTACTCTTTTTTTCTTTTTTGGGTTCAATTAGTCACCAGGTAACAGGGTTGATTTGATTGCTTGCAATGCTTCACTTTTAGGCATTGTTTTCTCTTCTCTCCTCTTCTTTGATATGGATATGTTGTGTTTGTTATTGCTCGCTTCGCTTTTACCAGTGTCAGTGTCAAATTACTGTCTGTTGATGGCTAATGGAGGATGTAATTTATTTAATCAGGAACAAGGTGGCGCAATGGGTAAGGAAAAGACCCACATCAATATCGTGGTCATCGGGCATGTCGACTCTGGGAAGTCAACCACCACTGGGCACTTGATCTACAAGCTGGGTGGGATTGACAAGCGCGTCATCGAGAGGTTCGAGAAGGAAGCTGCGGAGATGAACAAGCGGTCCTTCAAGTACGCCTGGGTTCTTGACAAGCTCAAGGCCGAGCGTGAACGTGGTATCACCATCGATATTGCCCTCTGGAAGTTTGAGACCACCAAGTACTACTGCACCGTCATCGATGCTCCCGGACACCGTGACTTCATCAAGAACATGATCACAGGTACTTCCCAGGCTGACTGCGCTGTCCTCATCATTGACTCCACCACTGGAGGTTTCGAAGCCGGTATCTCCAAGGATGGTCAGACCCGTGAGCATGCCTTGCTTGCCTTTACCCTCGGTGTCAAGCAAATGATCTGCTGCTGCAACAAGGTATATATATAAGCTATTCAACTCTGTTTGCCTCTATAAAACCCGCTCCTTTTTTTTGTTTTTTGGAGACTTGGACATGCTGCTTACCTATATTTCTTTGTTGATTATTATTATTATTATTCTATTCGAGCCAGATGGATGCCACCACACCAAAATACTCCAAGGCTAGATATGATGAAATTGTTAAGGAAGTTTCTTCTTACTTGAAGAAGGTTGGTTACAACCCTGACAAGATCCCATTTGTCCCAATCTCTGGTTTTGAGGGTGATAACATGATTGAGAGGTCTACAAACCTTGACTGGTACAAGGGTCCTACCCTCCTTGAGGCTCTTGATTTGATCAATGAGCCTAAGAGGCCCTCCGACAAGCCCCTCCGACTCCCCCTTCAGGATGTTTACAAGATTGGTGGTATTGGAACGGTCCCAGTCGGACGTGTTGAGACTGGCATCCTCAAGCCTGGTATGGTTGTCACTTTTGGGCCCTCTGGTCTGACAACTGAAGTTAAGTCTGTTGAGATGCACCATGAAGCACTTCAGGAGGCTCTCCCTGGTGACAATGTTGGCTTCAATGTCAAGAATGTTGCAGTGAAGGATCTGAAGCGTGGGTATGTTGCTTCCAACTCCAAGGATGATCCTGCAAAGGAGGCTGCCAACTTCACTTCTCAGGTCATCATCATGAACCACCCTGGGCAGATTGGCAATGGATATGCCCCAGTGCTTGACTGCCACACCTCCCACATTGCTGTCAAGTTTGCTGAAATCTTGACCAAGATCGATAGACGATCTGGCAAGGAGCTTGAGAAAGAGCCCAAATTCTTGAAGAATGGTGATGCTGGATTTGTGAAGATGCTTCCTACCAAGCCTATGGTTGTGGAGACCTTCTCTGAGTACCCTCCTCTTGGTCGATTTGCTGTTAGAGACATGCGCCAGACTGTGGCTGTAGGTGTTATCAAGAGTGTTGAGAAGAAGGACCCATCAGGTGCGAAGGTCACCAAGTCTGCTGCAAAGAAGGGTGGGAAGTGAAGAGTGCTGATACATGAGGCCTTCTATCTTTTTCTTTTTAGTATTGCTCTCGATAACTTTACTTCTGCCTTTTTTTTTCCTAGTATGTTTGTTCTGTCATGCTGCATGTTCCAGTCTTATGCCATTATTGTTGGGTGCCTTGTCTCAGAATTGGGTTCTGGATAGGCGGTGGCATGACTAGCTATAGCCTGAAGCATCAGTTTTTTTTTTTTTCCTAAGGTGCTTGGTTCTGGAGCATCTCAGAATTTTTGTGACTGTTTGTTTCACTATAATTGACATCTCTTAGTACTTGTTGTCTGGAATTGTGTGATCTTGAGCTTGATTGTTTTTATTTTCCTTGGTGAATCTGAACAAAGAAGTACATCCCTTTATTGTCACCTGAGCTCCTTTTATAATTTCTTTTCTTTTGTGCATGTTCGGGCTTCAAATGAATATTCCCCGTTTCTGTGGATTTTAGATAAGCTATGCCTCTACTTCCCAAAGTAAAAACATGGTTATGTGGTTAAAGAAAAAAATGGGTTTTTGGGGGTCTTGAACTTTTGTGTTTTGACCAATTTAGTACCTCCACTTTTTAGTTGGCCAATTATGTACCCCTACTTTCCCCCGGCAAGCCAATAGTATACCCCGAGTTAGGTACTTGCTGTGTGGTGGGCTGCTCGGAATTGGCCTTTTGGGAGTGTCCTTAATTGACGTCGGCCTTTTGGGAGTGTCCTTAATTGATGTCGTCCCATGCCAAAAAGACGTCGTTTTTGTGTTTTGCAGTTACACATTAGATACATGTGTCATTATGGGTCTCGGACACTATCTATTTGGTTCTTTGACCCAACCGTTCGAGAAACTCGATAATACCCAAAAACTCGATCCACACCAAGTTTGGATTTTAAAAAATTGTTTTTATTTTCACCTTTTACTTTAATTTTTTTATTTCGAAAATAAAATATAATGACAAAATAATTTTTTTTTTCCATTTTTCCCAAAAAGAAACGACCACGCCTTGCTCTGGTCTTCGAGGGTAATTTTTTGGGTACAATGTTGGAACTAATGCCTCCTTGCTTCTTATAGGTTTTGATATTGACAAACTATTCAGGAAGCAAAAAGAAATGAATTGAAATGAAGGCAAATCAATCTTCAAGCAAAAGAAACAAATCAAGAGCAGAGAATCAAAGTGAAAGAGCACAAGATTTGAAGAGCCAAGAAAGAAGAATTAGATTCATAAAATGTACAAGGTATAACACTCAACTCTTCTAGGACATTGGCTCAAAATTAAAACAACTTTGTTCATGCACCACATAATTCTTGCTCATGCATAAAAACGTTTTCTGAGTCAATAACATCGATGTTGTGTTCTTGAAACATCGATGTTATGCCTTTAAACAATTTTCCAAAATTGGCAGTAGGCAAATAACATCGATGTTTGAATCCATAACATCGATGTTATAATGGTCGTTGCTTTTAAAATTAGTCATAACATCGATGTTCCGATTAGAAACATCGATGTTCTTTCAAGACGACTTTGAAATCGTTTTTACCGAGCCAAAATAACATCGATGTTGGCATCCCAAACATCGATGTTCTTGGTTTCAACCATTTTTCCAAAAGTTGGCAGTAGCTCAAAAACATCGATGTTGTCATCAAAACATCGATGTTCTCATGACCGTTGCATTTGAAAATATTTTTACATAAGCAAAACATCGATGTTGTCTTTAGATGATGCTTTAAATATTTTTACATGTATCTAATGTTGGTTTTTGAAACATCGATGTTCTTCACATGATGCTTTAAATATTTTTACACAGAACCAAAATAACATCGATGTTGGATTTATGAACATCGATGTTTTAGTTACCGTTAGTCCAATAATTCAAATTTACTGCACAAAACATCGATGTTGAGCCTTAAAACATCGATGTTGTGGCCGTTATTTCTGACAACTTTTCATTACCCACTATGTCTTGTTTAAAGATGTTTTCTTGAGTGGATCCTAAACGGCTATACATGTTTTCAGAGCTATAAATTATTGATTTACAGCTCTGATTACTGTTGAATCAACTCTCTACATTCAAGCATTCATTTCATACATTAAAATCAATTTTTATTGAGCCAATATCCTGTTGAGGATTTGAGAGTTGCCTTTTAGAGCTTTACTTGTATACTCATATCTGCTCTTTGAAAGAGTTCTTTGTTTGAGTGATTGAATTGTGTATTCATAGACCTTAAGGGAGGTTAGTTCCCTTGTAGTGATTCATAGGAAGAGGGCATATCTTCTTGTGTGAGAAGTCTTGAAGTGAGGTATCTTCAAGCAGGAGATTAGAGTTTCTTGTGACTAGAACTCTAGGTTGTTAACGGTTTGTTAAGCACCCGTAAGCTTAACGTAGATAGTGGAATCTTCAAGAGAGTCTCTTGAAGGACTGGATTAGCCACACAAGTAGTGTGTGTGTGAACCAGGATAAATTGCTTGTGTCCTTCAATCTTTTTAATTCTGCATTTATTTCCTGCTTATTTCGTTTTAATCCGATAAACGCTATTCATCCCCCTCTAGCGCAGGGCTTCTGTTCTAACATACAAGTGGTAATTAAATATCCAAATTGCCTTGCCTTTATTATTCTGTTCTAGTTTTTTTTCTTTCCTTTCTCCGCTGACGGTTGTTGGCCAACAACCCCAAAACAAACAACCATCTCCCATTCTCTTTATAGAACTCAAGAATTCAACATCCCTAATTTTCTTATTTTCTTTCAATTAATTGCAAAAATATTTTTTATTTCCTTTCTACTTTCTCCTTCTAAAATACAATCGTCGCCCATTCACCATTCACCGCTAAAAAATCCCATCTACCATCCAATCAGACCCTCTCTCTCTTTCAGCCGCAACCAGTCGCTCGCCACCTCCATTGTAGATGACTTACCATTGTCTTTGCATGCGGGATGGTGAGCACTCAACCTATAGAATCTAAGACAAAGGAATATGATTGTAAAGGCACACCCTATTGTGCAGCGGTGTGTAAGTACTATATATTGAGACATGTTTACATGTTGTAGACCTTAATAGTAAGTAGAACATATAGAGTAGAAGTGATGGATATAAAGTTTATCTTATCAGAACATGACCAACAGTTATCAGGATACAGACTAAGGTCTATCCGAATATGAGGTAGATATCTATGTGCTAATATTCCCCCGCAAATTGGACCGGTCTGCTAAATTGAGGTGTAGTTTGGATCCTAGGAGAGTAAAACTGAAGCGCCCGTATCCCAAATTTTTAGTAATAAAACAATTAAATGGAAGGAAATTTACCAAAAATACCCTTGAAACCCGTGGTACGTAAACCAGTGGCTCGGCACACAAACATTATCCATAAAAACTTATTAACACCGAGATGTCATAAAATGTAAGGAAATAAACCAGCCTAATAAGTCATAAGCCAACCCGGCAAAGCGCCGAAATAATAACACAAATCAGGTCCCGGCAAACTGCCAACAAAGTAATGAACCAATTGTGACATCTAAAATAAGTCTTAGGCAGCGGAAGATGAATATCATAAAATCGTGATAGAGAAAACAACATGCATATGGGTTCTATGGATCCAATCGAGAGATGAAGCACAACTACTTGCTGAGGTATCCGCGTCTGAACTCCGGGAGATGAAGCACAACTACTTGTAGAATCACACACCAACACATAGTCATCTTTCCGCATTATTGCATTTATTGTTTAGTTTCAACGTGATTTGTTATTATTCTGGGCCCTCTACTGTGAGTCAAGTCTCGGTAGTGCATCTGATCAGATCGGGGTGTGAAACCCAAGTGTCAAACCTCAGAAGGGGTAGATTCTGAGGTCAAAAACCACCGATAAACCTCAAGTGGCCGCTAGCTCCCTGAGGGTGCACTCAGACACACCTAACTGATGCAAGTCTTCCACGGGTGCACCTACCTTCCCCTGGGATAACCATGCTAAACCGCATAAAGTGACCCGAGGGTACCCAACCCTCCCTCGGGGCTACCGGTCGACTTCACAGTAGAATTTAGTATTTTATTCTTAGTTGTTCTTTACAGTTCTGTGTGCCATACACTATGTTTTCCAGGGATGTGTGAACTTTATGTATTATACTCATATCCGGGTCTTTGGCCCATAACCTCACACTATCGCCAAAACATAACAACATGTTATATTCCATAGCAATTACTTATACCGAAATTAGACATGTGAGAGCAAACAGGCACATAATCCCAATCACCGCATGTAGCAAACAAGGCAAGTAAACTAACTAACCACACCAACATGCATTCACAAAACATATGTAAAAGACTTGTAATGTCACCTCGAAAAGTTGATTATGACCTCTCCTCGAGCCCGACTCCCCAGCTCCCGAGGTATTACTCGTGCCTGAATACCGGCATATAAAATAATCACTAAACAATTTTAAAACGTAAAAATCGTGCATGCATGCTTAGGGTATACTCAATCCGAGTGATTCCCGACCCTAACTATCCGATTAAGAAATCTCCGAGTCTAAGTTCATAAACAGGTTCTCGGGCCTAAGGCTCACTTCTTTAAGTCCATACTAACCAATTATCCAATTGGGCTTCAAGCCCGTTCCTTAAAGTCCTTAACTTATTTAATTGTTATTAGGCCTTAAGTCCAAATCTTTAAGTCCATAAAAACATTCTAAGCTTTATAATTATTTTATGGTAAAAAGACATAGATTGTCCCTTCACTTAAATGAACACAAACATCGTGTCCTTTTCTGAAAATTTTCAAATATTGCGTCCCAAACTTGATGAAAATAAACAAACTTGTCCCTTTTACCTATTGTAGCAGGTCAATTCATGAAATGGTGACACCTGTATTGTGGGCCCATTAGTTTGGGATTATTTTATTATTTTATTTCTTTATTTCTTTTTCATATTTTTACATTTAAAAAGTTCTAATAAATAAATATAATCTAATTACAAAAACTCTAATTAACTAATTATAACTAGTCAAAATCGCTGACTAAGGTAAAAAAACTGAACAAAATCAGAACCCTACACTCTAATCCATTCCCAATCCCTACTTCCCTTATCTTCTCTAGATTTGTCGCCTCATGCCCGAGCACAAGGAGGAGGCGGCGGCGGCGGCGGCTGCAGTCGGCAGTTGTTGCAGGTGCGGTTGTGGGCAGCGAATCGAACTCGTCTCAGCCTGCTGTAGCGCGTTCAGCAACAGCGCTCGAGGGAGGAGGGAGAGCTGGTGGTGACCGGCGTGGTAGATGGTGATGCTGCGATGATGGTCTACGGTGTGGTGGTGGCTAGCGGCATGAAGAAGACGATGTTGTTGATGATGGGAGTGAGTGGGACAATGTCGTCTCCTGTGGTAGCACTGTATCCAGACGTGCCTCCATCCTCGGCGCAAAGGAGATGTGCACGAATGTCCCAAAGAGGAACAACCTGTCGCCGCTGTCGTGGGTTAAGCGCTGAAGTAGTAGGCTCAAAAACGGCACCGTGTTCTCGAATCCACTAACTCGGCAACAACGACCATTACTCCAGATCTAAACGAAGATGGATTTGGGCGGAGGGGGCTCTTTCTCCCCTCTCGGCGGAAACCTTCTCCTCGACGGCGACATACGTGCATGTCCACACAGCAGCTCGCAGCCCCTTGCTCCGGCGTCTCGCGCGGTGAGGATGGTTTCCCTCTAATGATGGCTCTTTCCCAGCAGCTTTTCTCTTTTTGTTCGATTGCTGAGGGTTTATCTGTATAGGCCGATTTGGTTTCACCATTAAATGATGTTTGGTTTGATTGATGGTTCTAGGTTTATGGTTGTGTTTTTTACTTTTAGTGCAGTTTGGGTTCTGTGCTTGTTTGTTTGATTCGGCTTTATGGAAGACGATTGCTGTTGCAGGTGTTCTTGGTGGTTTTATTAAGTAATTTTGGTCGAAAGTGTTGTGGTGTTTGACAAATTGTCGGCGACGACGAGTCCGACGTTTAGATTCATGCTTCTGGCAAGAACACGGTTTTTGGCTGCATAAAATTTTCATCTCTAATGCAGATGTGGAAAAAGAAAAAAAGGGGAAAAGATTATATTTGTGTATTATAATTTATTTTGGTAATCAAAAATCTAGAAAATAGACAAAAGAATAATAAAATAATAAAAAATTCTAAATTGGTTGCCCCCACATGCCACGCGTCGTTATGCTATTAGTGAACCGGAAATAACGGGTAAAAGGGATAGGTTTGTTTGATTTTCATCAAGTTTAGGACATAGTATTTGAAAATTTCCAGAAAAGGACACGATGTTTGCTTTCATTTAAGTGAAGGGACAATCTATGTCTTTTTACCATTATTTTATTGAGCCTGGACCCGGTTTTCCTAAACATCGTTCTAAAGTTGTTTCCGAGCAAAAGAGTTGATCGGCCTAAAACTCTATCCGTGTAGGTAAGTCTTCCGGCCACACTCTCTAACTCCCCACTCTCGATAATCCACTAATCTCATATAGAAATAAAAGTATATACACCCAATAAATCCATTAAAACATATACAAATGAAACCGGGACTAAACCGGAAATAATTACCGTTTAGTAGTCGAAGAAGAAAAGTATGTTCTGCTGGACAGAACCCGAGCTCTTGCCGGAAAATTTCCGAGCCTCGCTGGATTCCGGTCAGCTTCGCCGGAAAAGTCAAAGCCAAGAAGAAAAACAAGTCTCAGCTGCACTACTACCGCAATTTATCTGCCACCATCCAATAATGATTCAATTCTCAACAAAATGACCTCCAGCAACAACACAAATTTAGGAAAGTAATAGCCCGGGTAAAATTTTTGATTTTTACCGGGACTGTGAAAGTCTTTTTACCGTGATTTACTGTTGAATTAATCTTCGGTAATTAATTCAAGGTAAATCGAGCGTCGTTTTTCGAAACCGAGAGTTTTCCCGTGCTCGTGATTTTTCCGTGGATTTTTCGGACCTAAGTTGGTATTTTTCGGGTTTCGGAATTTCTCGGAAAATCACACCGGAAAATAACTAAGGGGGTATCAGTTATTTTCTGGTCCGGACCGGACTCGCTCTGTAATGCAGACAAGCTGCATTATTACAGATTCACAGGTTTAACAGTGTATTACGTCTATAAAAAGGAGAAAGCAGGAGAGGGGAAGAAGAGAAGAGAAAAAGAGAGAAAAGGAGAAGAAAAAGAAAAAGAGAGAAAAAGAAAAAGAGAGGAAAAAAAAAGAAAAAAAAGAAAAAAAAGAGAGAAAAAGAAAAAACAAAGAAAAAAAGAGAAAGAAAAGAAGAAAAAAAAGAGAGAAAGGAGAGAAACAGAAAAAAAAAGAGAGGAAGAAAATGAGAAAAAAAGGGAAGAAAAAAAAGAAAGCAAAAGCAAAAAAAGAAAAAAACGGAAAATTAGAAGGAGATAGAAAAAAAGAGAAAATAGAAAATCGGAAAAAAATGGTGTGAACAGTTCGTCACCCCCGGCGCCAATGTTACTGTTCACGCCGAACGCCTCCGCGCCACCTCTCGCCACACCGCCGCCACCAGCCGCTTCCCCTCACCGACGCAACTCCAACCCTGCCCTCCCCGTCGCCTTCCACCGCCGGAGCCGCCGTGACGCGCCGTCAACCCGAGGAGCAGACCCGCGGATCTGCTTCTTCCGAGTTTACGCCGCCCATGGAGTCGCCTGCATCCGCCGCACACCCTGCCTCGTTCGCCTTCCTTCCTGCTGCCGTTCCAGCGTCGCCGCCTCACGCCGCACCTCGCGACACCTTCCTCGCGCTGCGTCGCGCCGCCACCGCCGTTCTTAAGGTGAGGATCCGATTCCTCTGGGCGGGTCGCGCCTCCCTGGGCCTGGGTTGCCGGGTTGGGTTTGTTTTATTTTTTTAAAAATATATATATTTATATATATATATATATAAATATATATATATATATATATAAATCTGTTTATATAATTACTGGTATTTAATTTTCAAAAAAAAATATATTCACATTGAGAAAAATATAGACAGTATGATTTATGGTTTTAGGGAAAATGTATGTATATATATATATACCTTGATAATTATGTTTCGTTTTGAAAAATGTTATTATATATAATTAGGAAAAAAATAAATATTGTATATATATTTTCTGAAAATTATAAATACGTTATTAATTTTTTGGAAAATTATGGTAATTAACTTTGGAAATATATATGGTACACGTGATTTATAATTCTAAAATATACGATTATTTTGATAATGTAATTGTTTGGAAAAGTATTTTATATTGGAAATATATATGTGTATTTATAAATTCGTGTTTATTTTTAGAAAATAAATTAATGTGAATATACTTTCTTGAAATGGAGTTTTCTAAAGATAATAATACTTGGAAAATTATAATTAATTATTATGGAAATATTTTTAAAAGAGTTTTAATTAAAGTATGGTACCGAAATTATATTCGGATATACGTACGGTATAGTATTTTCGGTAAAAATGATAATAAAGGATATATAATCGGGATGGGATTATTTCGCAGTTTGGGCATCATAGCATACCGATTAAGTGCATTTATGTGTATATATTGTCTTGTGGTATAGGTTTGGATATCGGGTAGTTTCCCGAGGAGCCGGCGTCGGACCGGTCATTGTCTCCGGAGTTGAGTAATCGGCCAAGGTGAGGATGGATTTCCTTCAATATGTGCCTGTATTACTCGGTATATTGTGTTTGATGATTTTTGCATTGTTGAGTATTGTGTTTGCCTTGATCGTTGTCGGGATGTTTATCCCATTATTTGATTGGTTGTTGGATGTTTGTCTTACGTCTTTTTGGATTAAGAATAATGGATTAAATAATAAACTGTGACAAGGATGTCGATCCTTGGTTTTGGATGGGATGCCTATCCCGGTATTTTGGTTAGGGATGTTGATCCCTGTGATTTGATTTTGACGACGGTAATATAATTGTCACGTGGTAAGTAGTGGTACGACTCGATGGTTTAAGACCGTTTCGTGGTGGCCTTGACCTGGGTTACTTGTGATAAGCATGTCTATGCTTGGGATGTCTATCCCGTGATTATTTTTGGGATGTCTATCCCTGGGTTCGTATTTTTGGGATGTCGATCCCTGGGTTCTCTGGATTTGGTCTGGCACCCGGAATGTGTTGATAACTAGGTCTGACCTCTAGCTTATCCGTGGCGGGGCTCGAAAAGATAAAATTGGAAATTGGGTTTTATCTGAGTATTTTGATATGTTTTATTTTGACAGTTTGAGCCTGTTTTTGACTTGAGTAATTTTAGTGTGCATATTGATTGTCTTTCCTTCGTCGGTGAGCACTTCGGACTCACCCCTCACCTGCGGGCTTTCATCCCGTAGGATGAGTTATTTGTTGTACAGGTTTGGTGCATTCCAGACAGGCTGCGGCGTTATCCCTTGGACAGGACTTGGATCCATAGTTTGCATCAGTGTCGCATACAGTGTTTTGTGAGTTATTAAGTCTTCCGCTGTGCATTTTATTGATATTAATGGGCCATTGGGCCGGTTTTGTTATTTATGATGTTTCCTATTTTGGGCTGTTGGGCCCGAGTTTCTGTTGTACACACTGTATGCTGGGCTTGATTTGGTTGGGTTGTCACAGTTCCGGCACGTGTTTACTGTGTACGGTAAATACGGGTCGGGGCGTTTCATTTTGGTAGCGGAGCGGGCGTTAGGTCTTGTTGGGTAGTCCTTGTGTGTCTGTTGTTCTTGTTTGCATAGTTCGCTCCAGTTGTTTATTATTTTATATCATTTTAGTTAGTGCATTGTGGATCCAGTCAAGGGACGCCAGCTGTCGCAGAACATACACATATGAGGTAAATGATGCCATAAGTAAGCGAAAATATAAATATTATTAATAATACTAATATTTTGGTTACAAACAGAAATATTACATGATATTTTATAAAAAACAAAATACATTTATAGCCTTGGAACGACATTGACCCTGAAGCTAGTAGGGTCGTTGTTGATGTTGACCTGGATGCTGTCGCTCCACGAGAACCACATGCCGCCCCTGTTGTCCTGACCAGGAAGCTCGAACCGGTTTGCTTGAGGGAACCGGAGTGGGATGAGACCGTGATCGTCTTGAGGCTGCCACTGGGTCTCCGTCAGAAGAACCATGTTTGGTTTGTATTGGTTCTTCAGGTCCCTCAGAGTGCGCGAGAACTCCTGGGAACGCCTTGCGACTCCTCTGCAGTTCCACACCAGTAGTCGGGCCTTTGGCCAAGTTACAGGCAGACGAGTGACTCTGGGCATGCTCTGGGCCGTCATCGAGAGCTGATAGTAGGTACCTTGCTCCAGGGTATGGCAAGTGGACTCCAGGTTGAACTCCTGAAGCCTTTCGGAGATGAAGAACATGATGAAGTTTGCTGAGCTGTAGTAGGAGGTCCTCAGAGTGCCATGGTCCTCCAAGAAGAACGTCTTTTCCATAGGAGTGATGAAGAACCGCGATGAGTAGAGTTCGTTGACGAAGACCAGACGCGGCATCCTGCCGAGCTCGCTCGGTAGCTCTTCTGGACGTTCGTTGACCATGCTAAAGGCCAGACGGTTCCTTCTGCCTAGGTTGGCACCATCGACGAAGAAAACGGAAGATGGAGCAGGCATCGTGTTTGGACGAGTGGGTATTTTGTTTTTGAGCGTTGTGGTTTTGTTTTTCTGAGCGTTTTGTTTGCTTTTAATGCTTTTGATGATTTACTCCACACCGCTCCGTCTTTTATTCTCTTATGGGGAGCGTGTTTACCGTTTTTTATTTTCAAGATTTTGCTTTTTAAAAATTTCCCGTTGTTTCATTTATTGCTTTGTTACTTTATATGTTTTTCAGGCTACCGTGCCAGTGTTTTTCAGCTCTTTTCTAACTCACGATTTTCTGACACCCTGGCTACCTTGGCGTTTCTTTTTATGGCCTTTCTATATTTTTCTTGCATCTTTTATCACATGCATTCGTGACCGTTGAGACTAGACTGATGGGACCACACCTCGAGTAGAGCGCATGTGCGACAAGCTTACACCTGTTTGGACATCGTGGAGAGATACGAGGCTTGACAGACGTTTTTGGCTCATGCGGAAATTGTGAACAAGTGGGTACGTCTCTTTCGAGGGACACAGGACGCTCTCGTGATCGTCACCGTTAGCTGCGTACGTTACGTTTCTCGGGATCGAGGATGGTTACGATCGATCTAGAGCACCGAGCATGAAACATGTTTTTGTTTTAATTCATTTTTGTTTGATTTTGTTAAACGAGTTTTATTTTTGATTTCTTTATGTTTGATTTTATACTTTTATTGTTAAGTTTTATTTTGCCTTGAGATGTTTTAATTTTCCGTTTAACATAAGTTTTCGTAGCATAAGAATTTTTAATTTAAAAAGGAAACTTATTTTATTTAATTCATAAGGTTTTACAACAGGAGAAGAAGTACTCTAAGGAGTTACTTGCTTCTCTAGGTCTTTTACAAGTTTTTGGACGTTTTTGAAGTGAGGGAAGAGTTCCGCGCACGCCAGTTCTATCTGCGCCACCGCCGAGCTGACCTTCTTCAGTGAGACGTTCAGCTGCGTCAGTGTCTGCTGCGGAGTGCTGCTTTCAGCTATCGCCTTGCCCTTCTTATCCTCAGCTTTCTTGGGAGCACGTTTCTTTTGCCATCTGCTGGAGACGACCATGTGTTCCTTCAGGCCGATGATGTTGGTTTTGAACCGCTTCTTCGGAGATTCTTCATCAGAGCTTGTCGGGAAGGCAGTGCCGCCGATGTAGCTGTTGTTCTCGGAGTCTGAGGTAGTTCGAGATCGGAGTGGAGAGTCCATGACTGTGTGTGAGTATGCCAGTCATGAGGGTTAGTTCTTATAGAGGATGAGATGTCGCTTAAGGGTATAAGCGGTATCTCGGGTTGAGTTTGGACACCTGGCAGAGTGTGCCAGAAGCTTATCGTGGTAGGACCCATGGATAAGACAAGGAATTTCGGGGACGAAATTCTTTTTAAGGTGGGTAGACTGTAACAGCCCGGGTAAAATTTTTGATTTTTACCGGGACTGTGAAAGTCTTTTTACCGTGATTTACTACTGAATTAATCTTGGGTAATTAATTCAAGGTAAATCGAGCGTCGTTTTTCGAAACCGAGAGTTTTCCCGTGCTCGTGATTTTTCCGTGGATTTTTCGGACCTAAGTTGGTATTTTTCGGGTTTCAAAATTTCTCGGAAAATCACACCGGAAAATAACTAAGGGGGTATCAGTTATTTTCTGGTCCGGACCGGACTCGCTCTGTAATGCAGACAAGCTGCATTATTACAGATTCACAGGTTTAACAGTGTATTACGTCTATAAAAAGGAGAAAGCAGGAGAGGGGAAGAAGAGAAGAGAAAAACTGAGAAAAGGAGAAGAAAAAAAAAAGAGAGAAAAAGAAAAAGAGAGGAAAAAAAAGAAAAAAAAAAAAAAAAAAAAAAAAAAAAAAAAAAAAAAAAAAAAAAAAAAAAAAAAAAAAAAAAAAAAAAAAAAAAAAAAAAAAAAAAAAAAAAAAAAAAAAAAAAAAAAAAAAAAAAAAAAAAAAAAAAAAAAAAAAGAGAGAAAGGAGAGAAACTGAAAAAAAAAGAGAGGGAGAAAATGAGAAAAAAAAGGGAAGAAAAAAAAAGAAAGCAAAAGCATAAAAAGAAAAAAAGGGACAATCAGAAGGAAATAGAAAAAAAGAGAAAATAGAAAATCTGAAAAAAATGGTGTGAACAGTTCGTCACCCCCGGCGCCTCTGTAACTGTTCACGCCGAACGCCTCCGCGCCACCTCTCGCCACACCGCCGCCACCAGCCGCTTCCCCTCACCGACGCGACTCCAACCCTGCCCTCTCCGTCGCCTTCCACCGCCGGAGCCGCCGTGACGCGCCGTCAACCCGAGGAGCAGACCCGCGGATTTGCTTCTTCCGCGCCTGCCGCCTCACGCCGACGACGCAGTGCCGAGTTTACGCCGCCCATGGAGTCGCCTGCATCCGCCGCACACCCTGTCTCGTTCGCCTTCCTTCCTCGCGCCTTCTGCCGTCGCCGCCGCGCCCTCCCTGCTGCCGTTCCAGCGTCGCCGCCTCACGCCACGCCTTGCGACACCTTCCTCGCGCTGCGTCGCGCCGCCACCGCCGTTCTTAAGGTGAGGATCCGATTCCTCTGGGCGGGTCGCGCCTCCCTGGGCCTGGGTTGCCGGGTTGGGTTTGTTTTATTTTTTAAAATATATATATATATAAATCTGTTTATATAATTACTGGTATTTAATTTTCAAAAAAAAATATATTCACATTGAGAAAAATATAGACAGTATGATTTATGGTTTTAGGGAAAATGTATGTATATATATATATATATATACCTTGATAATTATGTTTTGTTTTGAAAAATATTATTATATATAATTAGGAAAAAGATAAATATTGTATATATATATTTTCTGAAAATTATAAATACGTTATTAATTTTTTGGAAAATTATGGTAATTAACTTTGGAAATATATATGGTACACGTGATTTATAATTCTAAAATATACGATTATTTTGATGATGTAATTGTTTGGAAAAGTATTTTATGTTGGAAATATATATGTGTATTTATAAATTCATGTTTATTTTCAGAAAATAAATTAATGTGAATATACTTTCTGGAAATGGAGTTTTCTAAACATAATAATACTTGGAAAATCATAATTAATTATTATGGAAATATTTTTAAAAGAGTTTTAATTAAAGTATGGTACCGAAATTATATTCGGATATACGTACGGTATAGTATTTTCGGTAAAAATGATAATAAAGGATATATAATCGGGATGGGATTATTTCGCAGTTTGGGCATCATAGCATACCGATTAAGTGCATTTATGTGTATATATTGTCTTGTGGTATAGGTTTGGACATCGGGTAGTTTCCCGAGGAGCCGGCGTCGGACCGGTCATTGTCTCCGGAGTTGAGTAATCGGCCAAGGTGAGGATGGATTTCCTTCAATATGTGCCTGTATTACTCGGTATATTGTGTTTGATGATTTTTGCATTGTTGAGTATTGTGTTTGCCTTGATCGTTGTCGGGATGTTTATCCCAGTATTTGAGTTGTTGTTGGATGTTTGTCTTGCGTCTTTTTGGATTAAGAATAATGGATTAAATAATAAATTGTGACAAGGATGTCGATCCTTGGTTTTGGATGGGATGTCTATTCCGGTATTTTGGTTAGGGATGTTGATCCCTGTGATTTGATTTTGACGACGGTAATATAATTGTCACGTGGTAAGTAGTGGTACGACTCGATGATTTAAGACCGTTTCGTGGTGGCCGTGACCTGGGTTACTTGTGATAAGCATGCCTATGCTTGGGATGTCTATCCCGTGATTATTTTTGGGATGTCTATCCCTGGGTTCGTATTTTTGGGATGTCGATCCCTGGGTTCACTGGATTTGGTCTGGCACCCGGAATGTGTTGATAACCAGGTCTGACCTCTAGCTTATCGGTGACGGGGCCCGAAAAGATAAAATTGGAAATTTTCGATTTGTTTTATTTTGACGGGTTGAGCCTGTTTTTGACTTGAGTAATTTTAGTGTGCATATTGATTGTCTTTCCTTCGTCGTGAGCACTTCGGACTCACCCCTCACCTGCGGGCTTTCATCCCGTAGGATGAGTTATTTGTTGTACAGGTTTGGTGCATTCCAGACAGGCTGCGGCGTTATCCCTTGGACCGGACTTGGATCCATAGTTTGCATCAGTGTCGCATACAGTGTTTTGTGAGTTATTAAGTCTTCCGCTGTGCATTTTATTGATATTAATGGGCCATTGGGCCGGTTTTGTTATTTATGATGTTTCCTATTTTGGGCTGTTGGGCCCGAGTTTCTGTTGTACACACTGTATGCTGGGCTTGATTTGGTTGGGTTGTCACAGTTCCGGCACGTGTTTACTGTGTATTTTAAATACGGGTCGGGGCGTTTCAAGGAAATTGTGGTATAAAATCCTTACCGGAATAAGAACAAGTGAGTCGTCACTGCCCGCTGTCCACAGCTCCAAGACGAATCCAAACAGCGTGACGAATCACGTGACTGCAAGCTCTACCACCGGAAATCAGAACCACCAGCAACAGACCGCCATCAAAAACACCGCCATCCCGTGTCGTCAATTCCAAAATCCGACCATAGCAACCCCCACGCATACGTCGAGCCCACCACCCAGCAATTACCGGCCACCAACGAGTGCACACATACCGTCATCAATGAACCACAACAACTTAAAGAGACGAGGGGAGGAAGAAGAATAGATGGGCGGCGAGGCTTACCAGCACGGCGACGACGCGGTGGCGGCAACACCTCGCGCAGGCCTCCTCGTCACAGCCACGGAGAGCGATGGTGGCGTACACTCGAACTCGATCTCGAGTTCTCCGCCCAGTCCTAAACTGGCGTCCCAACCCGGCCTCGGTGCAGCAGCGACGACCAGTGAAGGAGAGGCGATCGTCGACGAGGGAGGAAGAAGAGGGTGTTGGTGTCAGCGAGAGAGAACGGGAAGGAGTGATGGGTTTCGGGAATCGATTTGAGGGGAGAAGAAATGGTAGAGATAGGGAAAGGAAAAAAAAAAGGAGAGATGGTGGGGTATCATGTCGTTGATGGCATGATTGAAGGTGGGGGACAAAGCCGTTGAAGGCAGCGGCGGTAGGAAGAAAAAGAAACAAGAAGAGAAGGGGAAAAAAGGAATGAAGAAGAAAGGAGGAAGGCGCCTAGGGCTTGACCCAGCCGGCCAAAACGACGCGTAGTTTGGCTTGGCTTGGTCAACCTGCCCAGGTTGACCCATCCCTTGGTTTTTTTTTTCCTCTAACCCAAAACGACGTAGTTTAAACTAAAACTATGATTAACTTCGTGTTTCATCCAGAACCGCATTTTACATCCGACAAAACTCGAACACGACATATTACCCACTTAAAATTAATAACTCCAAGGAAAATAAATTTTATTTCCGTCACTAGAATCTAATTTTTTTTTTATATATAACTTTAAAAACAAAAAACCGGTTAAAAACAAAAAACCGGGGCATTACAGTTCTACCCACCTTAAAAGAATTTCGTCCTCGAAGTTCCGTCTTATCCGTGGGTCCTACCACGATAAACTTCTGGTATTCTCTACCAGGTGTCCAAACTCATCGCGAGATACCGCTTATACCCTTAAGCGACATCTCCTCCGCTTATATAAACCGAACCTCATGACTGGCAAACTCACACACAGCCATGGACTCTCCAATCCGATCTCGAACTACCTCAGACTCCTAGAACAACAGCTATATCGGTGGCACCGCTTTCCCGACAAGTTTCAATGAAGAACCTCCCAAGAAGCGGTTCGAGACAAACATCATCGGTCTAGAAGAGCACATGGTCGTCTCCAGCAGACGACGAAAGAAGCGTGCCAACAAGAAAGCTGAGGATAGAAAGGGCAAGGCAACTGCTGAAAGCAGCACTCCATTGCAGACACTGACGCAACTGAACACTTCACTGAAGAAGGTCAGCTCGGTGGTGATGCAGATAGAACTGGCGTGCATGGAACTCTTCCCTCACGTGAAGAACATACAAAAGCTTGTAAAAGATCTAGAGAAGCAAGTAACCCCATAGGGTACCCCTTCTTTGTTGTAAAAACTCTTATGAAGAATAAATAAACAAGCTTTTTCCTTTATAAACAATTCTCTCTTTATAATATAAATTTTATGTTAAATGGAAGACAAAACATTTTAAAGCAAAAGAAAACCAATAAGAAGGAAATAAAATTAAACATAAGATGTTAAAAAAAAATGGAACCAACAAAAGGAAGTAAAACCAACATAAAGAAATTAAAAACAAACTAAACTCGTTTTTCATGATCAGCGTTCTAGATCGATTGTAAACATCCTCGATCCAAGAAAAATGACATACACAGCTAACGGTGACGTTGGTTTCCCTCGTGGAAAAGACGTGCGTTAACTCGCAAGGCGATGATCACGGAAACGTCCTGTGTCCCTCGAAAGAAATGTTATCCACTTGCCCACAAATTCCGCATGAGCCAAAAATGTCTGTCAAATCTCGTATCCCTCCACGATGTCCGAACAGGTGTGAGCTTGTCACACATGCACTCTACTCGAGGTACGGTCCCAACAGTCTAGCCTCAACGGTCACGGACGCATGTGATGAAAGATGTAGAAAATATGGAAAGATCCTAAAAAGAAAGGACAAGTAGCCAGGCGAAAGAAAATTATGATATGGAGAAGAGCTGAAAAACACTTGCGTTTGTAGCCCGAAAAACATATAAAGTGATGAAGTAATAAATAAGGCAACAACAAAATTTCCAAAAAGCAAAATCTTGAAAATCGAAAACAATAATCACGCTCCCCATAAGGGTATAAAAGACGGAGCGGTGAGGTATAAATCATCAAAAGCATTTGAAAGCAAGTTTGTAACACGTTTAGAAAAAAATAAACACAAACACGTTCAGTAAAAACACCAAAATTGCCAAGTCAGAATGCCTGCTCCATCATCCGTCTTCTTCGTTGAAGGTGCCAACCTAGGCAGAAGAAACCGACTGGCCTACAGCATGATCAACGAGCATCCAGAGGAACTACCGAACGAGTTCGGCAGGATGCCCCGTCTGGTCTTCGTCGACGAACTCTACTCGTCGCGATTCTTCATCACTCCCATGAAAGAGACGTTCTTCCTAGAGGACCAAGGAACCCTGAGGACCTCCTTCTACGGCTCGGCCAACTCCGTCATGTTTTTCATCTCTGAAAGACTTCAGGAGTTCAACCTAGAGTCCACTTGCCATTTCCTGGAGCAAGGTACCTACTACCAGCTCTCAATGACTGCCCAAAGCATGCCCAGAGTCACACGGTTGCCCGTAACTTGGCCAAAGGCCCGACTACTGGTGTGGAATTGCAGAGGAGTCGCTAGGCGTTCCCAGGAGTTCTCGCGTACCCTGAGGGACATGAAGAACCAGTACAAGCCCAACATGGTTCTTCTCACGGAGACCCAATGGCAGCCTGAAGATGATCACGGTCTCATCCCACTTCGGTTCCCTCAAGCAAACCGGTTCGAGCTTCCCAGCCAGAACAACGCAGGTGGCATGTGGTTCTCGTGGAGCGACAGCATCACGGTCAACATCAACAACAACCCCAACAGCTTCAGGGTCAACGTCGTTCCGAGAAGATGAATGTGTTTTCCCTTTTTATAAAATATCAATGTAATAATTATGTTTGTAATGATAATATTAGCAATATTAATAATATTTATGTTTCTGCTTATTTATGGCATCAATTTCCACTTATATGAATGTTCCACTAAACTAGCATTGACAACGTTCCACTCTCATTAAAATTCGTCCTCGAGATTTATATGGTAAAATAAAATAAAAAAAGAAACAAAACAAAAGTGCAACCTCTCGAGACATCACATTCCTCTGGGGCGTCGGTAACTTTCTCCGAGTGATAGAGTACACCCTAGAAGTTGCAGCAGATCGAGTAGCACCTCCGCGGCTAGGAGCTCCAGAACTCCCATGACTTCCTCCCTGGTGTCCACCACCCTTGTTCGGACCAGAAGGAACTGTACCATTGGCCACAGAGTTCTGTACGGTATACTAGGACCCACTACCACCACTATCTCGAATCCTCTTGTAGCACTCCGACTTGTTGTGTCCCTGCTTCCCGCACCATGGACCCCGCCCCTGAGATCCAAATTGATAAGACCTTCCTCCCGAAGACCTGCCCGGTCCACCTTGATAATTCTGTCCTCGGGACTTCTTCGAACCTTGGTAGGAAGAACCCTGTCGACTCATGTAACTTGCATCCCTAGAATCAGAATGTTGCCTTTTTTGTCCAGACACTGTTGACTGCTTCTCCCGCTCGGCTGCTCGAGCCTCCTGCCCGATCAACTGAATCCTCTCAGCATCAAAAGCAGCCTCACAAACTGCATCCTAAGTCCGGTGTCTCCCACCAGCCACTATTATCGCCAACTCGCGGCGCAGAGCGTCAACAAACCGCCTACACTGAGTGACCTCATCAGGCACAAACTCCTTGGCGTAAGAGAGAAGGAAACAGAACCGGATCCTGAATGCAGAAACCGACTCATCGGGCCCCTGTTTCACCTCAAGAAACTGCTTTTTCTGGTCCTCCAAGAACGGTAAGGAACTCCTTGTAGAATTTATCCTTGAAGTCTGCCCATGGCATCTCCACTGGTCTAGGTAGGTTGGCAACAAGTCCCTGCCACCAACTCAATGTGTAACCCGTGAACTTGTGTGCCGCAAATCGAGCCCAATGCTCCGGTGTATACGTAAATTTCTCCAAAACAATCTCCACCTAGCGGAACCAATCATCAGCCACCCTTGCGGTGATTCTCTCTCCCGAGAACATCTCAACTGCTGTCTTATCCATGTGCTTATAACCACTCTCCATACCGCCTACTACAGGTGCTACAATAGGTGCGACCGAAACGGATTGGGCACCCTGCTGTTGTTGATGAAACTGTTGAAACTGCTGCCACTGCAGGAAAGCCTGAAAGTGTTGTTGTATCGCCGCATCCATACCAGGAGGTACCAATGGCACTGCATTCTGTGCCCCTGCTGCACCAGCATTTCCCTGACCATCAGGGACTTACATCACCGACACTGAGTCGGAAATATGGCTAGGGTGTTCATCTTGCCCATCAGCATTGTGCTGGTCTTGCGGTGGGTCCATAATAACGCCTATATGAATGCACAATATGTCAAAACACTTTTGAGTTTCAAAACAGGAAACCGGCTTTAACACATAAATCACTTGTAATTCAAAATACATCTCTTTTAAAGCCATGGATCTGAAGCCCGCTCCGCTACCAAGCTGAAGCGCACGTATCCCAAATTTTTTAGTAATAAAACAATTAAATAGAAGGAAATTTACCAAAAATACCCTTGAAATCCGTGGTACGTAAACCAGTGGCTCGGCACACAAACATTATCCATAAAAACTTATTAACACCGAGATGTCATAAAATGTAAGGAAATAAACCAGCCTAAAAGGTCATAAGCCAACCCGGCAAAGCACCGAAATAATAACACAAATCAGGTCCCGGCAAACTGCCAACAAAGTAATGAACCAATTGTGACATCTCAAAATAAGTCTTAGGCAGCGGAAGATGAATATCATAAAATCATGATAGAGAAAACAACATGCATATGGGTTCTATGGATCCAACCGAGAGACGAAGCATAACTACTTGCTGAGGTATCCGCGTCTGAACTCCGAGTCGGAAGGTAGAGGCGAGAACAACACGCTAACTAAGGTCTGAAAAACAACAGTGACGAATATGTGAGTCGCCTACTCAGTGATCACTAAAAGTCTTTGTACACAAGTAAAGTGAAGTCATGCTCATGGGGTGAGTTGTTCAGGAGCACAAGTATAGCATACAAGCAATATTAGAATCACACACCAACACATAGTCATCTTTCCGCATTATTGCATTTATTGTTTAGTTTCAACGTGATTTGTTATTATTCTAGGCCCTCTACTGTGAGTCAAGTCTCGGTAGCGCATCTGATCAGATCCGGGTGTGAAACCCAAGTGTCAAACCTTAGAAGGGGTAGATTCTGAGGTAAAAAACCACCGATAAACCTCAAGTGGCCGCTAGCTCCCTGAGGGTGCACTCAGACACACCTAACTGGTGCATGTCTTCCAAGGGTGCACCTAGTTTCCCCTGGGATAACCATGCTAAACCGCATAAAGTGACCCGAGGGTACCCAACCCTCCCTCGGGGCTACCGGTCGACTTCATAGTAGAATTTAGTATTTTATTCTTAGTTGTTCTTTACAGTTCTGTGTGCCATACACTATGTTTTCCAGGGATGTGTGAACTTTATGTATTATACTCATATCCGGGCCTTTGGCCCATAACCTCACACTATCGCCAAAACATAACAACATGTTATATTCCATAGCAATTACTTATACCGAAATTAGACATGTGAGAGCAAACAAGCACATAATCCCAATCACCGCATGTAGCAAACAAGGCAAGTAAACTAACTAACCACACCAACATGCATTCACAAAACATATGTAAAAGACTTGTAATGTCACCTCGAAAAGTTGATTATGACCTCTCCTCGAGTCAGACTCCCCAGCTCCCGAGGTATTACTCGTGCCTAAATACCGGCATATAAAATAATCACTAAACAATTTTAAAACGTAAAAATCGTGCATGCATGCTTAGGGTATACTCAATCCGAGTAATTCCCGACCCTAACTATCCGATTAAGAAATCTCCGAGTCTAAGTTCATAAACAGGTTCTCGGGCCTAAGGCTCACTTCTTTAAGTCCATACTAACCAATTATCCAATTGGGCTTCAAGCCCGTTCCTTAAAGTCCTTAACTTATTTAATTGTTATTAGGCCTTAAGTCCAAATCTTTAAGTCCATAAAAACAGTCTAAGCTTTATAATTATTTTATTGAGCCTGGACCCGGTTTTCCTAAACATCGTTCTAAAGTTGTTTCCGAGCCCAAGTGTTGATCGGCCTAAAACTCTATCCGTGTCGGTAAGTCTTCCGGCCACACTCTCTAACTCCCCACTCTCGATAATCCACTAATCTCATATGGAAATAAAAGTATATACACCCAATAAATCCATTAAAACATATACAAACGAAAACCGTTTAGTAGTCGAAGAAGAAAAGCATGTTCTGCTGGACAAAATCCGAGCCCTTGCTGGAAAATTCCCGTGCCTCGCCAGATTCCGGCCAGCTTCGCCGAAAAAGTCAAAGCCAAGAAGAAAAACAAGTCTCAGCTGCACTACTACCACAATTTATCTGCCACCATCCAATAATCATTCAATTCTCAACAAATTGACCTCCAGCAACAACACAAATTTAGGAAATTGTGGTATAAAATCCTTACCGGAATAAGAACAAGTGAGTCGTCACTTCCCGCTGTCCACAGCTCCAAGACGAATCCAAACGGCGTGACGAATCAAGTGATTGCAAGCTCTACCACTGGAAATCAGAGACACCAGCAACAGACCGCCATCAAACACACCGTCATCCTGTGTCGTCAATTCCAAAATCCGACCATAGCAACCCCCACGCAAAGGTCGAGCCCACCACCCAGCAATTACCGGCCACCAATGAGGGCACACATACCATCATCAATGAACCACAACAACTTAAAGAGACGAGTGGAGGAAGAAGAATAGATGGGCGGGAGGCTTACCAGCACGGCAACGACGCGGTGGCGGCAACACCTCGCGCAGGCCTCCTCGTCACAGCCGCGGAGAGCAATGGTGGCGTACACTCGAACTCGATCTCGAGTTCTCCGCCCAGTCCTAAACTGGCGTCCCAACCCAGCCTCGGTGCAGCAGCGACGACCAGTGAAGGAGAGGCGATCGTCGACGAGGGAGGAAGAAGAGGGTGTTGGTGTCGGCGAGAGAGAAAGGGAAGGAGTGATGGGTTTCGGGAATCGATTTGAGGGGAGAAGAAATGGAAGAGATAGGGAAAAGAAAAAAAAAAGGAGAGATGGTGGGGTATCATGCCGTTGATGGCATGATTGAAGGTGGGGGACAAAGCCGTTGAAGGCAGTGGCGGTAGGAAGAGAAAAAAACAGGAAGAGAAGGGGAAAAAAGGAAAGAAGAAGAAAGGCGGAAGGCGCCTAGGGCTTGACCCAGCCGGCCAAAACGACGCCTCGTTTGGCTTGGCTTGGTCAACCTGCCCAGGTTGACCCATCCCTAGGTTTTTTTTTTCTCCTAACCCAAAACGACGTAGTTTAAACTAAAACTACGATTAACTTCGTGTTTCATCCAGAACTGCATTTTACGTCCGACAAAACTCGAACACGACATATTACCCACTTAAAATTAATAACTCCAAGGAAAATAAATTTTATTTCCGTCACCAGAATCTAAATTTTTTTTTTATAACTTTAAAAACGAAAAACCGGGGCGTTACAAAAACGCCGTGACTTTCATTGCTAGGAACCGAATATCAGGTTGTTTTTTACGAACACGATCACGGACAAAATGATAATCTAGATCAACATGTTTGGTGCGGGAGTGCTGAACGGGGTTGTAACTGAGGTATGCCACCTCAATATTGTCACACCAAAGAATAAGTGTCACCGTGTGTATGCCAAGCTCCTTCAACAAAGGCTGAATCCAGATCAATTCGGCACTACCATATGCAAGAGCTTTGTACTCAGCTTCCGTAGAGGAGCACGCCACTTTGGCGTTGTTTGCGGGACACCCTGTGAAGGCCCTCTCCCCGAGGGACCCACCATATTCAGGTATTGTTACATCACTCCCTCCGCCAGATTAAATCCTTTACCATGCTGCAGCACTAGGGATTCGAACTCGGGACGTGATGCTTTTTATCCCCCTCAAGGAGAGCAACTTCACCAACTCATCTGTGAAGGCCCTCTCCCCGAGGGACCCACCAAATCCAGGTATTGTTACATCACTCCCTCCGCCCGATTAAATCCTTTACCATGCTGCAGCACTAGGGATTCGAACTCGGGACGTGATGCTTTTTATCCCCCTCAAGGAGAGCACCTTCACCAATTCAGCTGCAGCTGAATTGGTGAAGATGCTCTCCTTGAGGGGGATAAAAAGCATCACGTCCCGAGTTCGAATCCCTAATGCTGCAGCATGGTAAAGGATTTAATCGGGCGGAGGGAGTGATGTAACAATACCTGATTATGGTGGGTCCCTCAGGGGGAGGGCCTTCATAAAAAAGGCGTGGAAAATAATTTATATTTGGTCGAGAAAATAATTTATTTCCTTGTAAATGTTACAATTATATTGGCATTATTCTTTAATCGGGTTTGTTTTGGAATTTAATTGTGTTTCGGTGAAACACGGATTTTTGACGTAGTTTGGTATGATACTACGTAGTTTTGGGGAGTCCAATACATAAAACTCAAGGTTGTGCTGTGTTTTGACCAGGGGGAGAGGGTTGACTGTGCCTAAGACCAAAACGACGTCGTTTTGGTCCCGGCCGAATCAACCCTAACCCTAGGGTATAAAATCCCTCATTTTCTCCCTCTCTCCTCCTTCTTTCTTTTCTCTTCTCCTCCAGAACGGCTGCCCACTTCTCCCTTTTTCTGATTTTCTCTCTACTCTCCCACTCTTTCTATTTGTGTTCATTGTGAATTACCAAACCGTTTTCCACAAATTTCTTCCTCCTCTTATTTCTTTTTACTTCTTTTTCTTCCCAGTTTCGTTATCTTCTCCCCCTATCTTCAGTGCGCCGCACCGAAAACACCAAGGACTGCCGCCGTTGCTGCGCCGAGGTTGGGATGAGGACGAACTCATGACCTGTTGTTATTGCCGCCACCATTCTCCCCTCTTCTTCGAACCAATTGAGGAGTTGTGGTTTGTGTTTAACCAATTCGGGTTTTTGTTTGGTTGTGTGGCCTGTGAGGGATTGAAGGCGGATGCGGTGGTGTGGCTGGACAGTGGGTTTGGATGACTCGGGTTTGAGTCGTGATCGAAAGCTCGGAGTGGACGTCGTGGCAGCACTGTCGTCGCCCTTACCGCTGTCATCGCTGCCGGTTGTTGCGGTAAGCCACCGATGTCGTTTCTCCGTTTCTTCCTTGCTCTTCTTTTCTTTTGTCTTTTCGTTTTTGGGCCGAGGTTAATCTAGTTTCTGGTGGCCGGTTCTGTCGGTGCTTGAAGGTTGATGGTGGTGGGCTGGTGTTGGCTGAGTTGTGGTCAGATAGTTGCTAGACTTGGGGATTCGGGTTCCTGAGTGTTTGGTTCGGACATGACGAATCGGTTTCTGGTAAGGTTTCTTAGTACCTCTTCTTGTCTTTGTTTCGTTTGGTGTTTTGTGGCTGCTGAGATGATGGGATTGAATTTGGATGATGATGTTCGGAATTTGGACAGTTACCCGGGTTGTTTTCCGGATTATTGTGGATTCTCCGGCGAGGCAGTAGCCGGAATCCGGCGCAGAAGTACTGTTCCGGCGAGGCTGACTAGAATACGGCGAGGCTCGGGAATTTTCTGATGAACGGGCTACTGTTCCGGCGAGCGAGTTATTATTCCGGTGTGCATCTTGAGTTGGCATTAAATGGTAATTCTTGGCGATGCTTGTAATCTAATTTTGTACATGTCATGTACTAGACATGCATTTTAATCGATGTATCAAGATATAATGGACTAGTGGAAAACGAGTGTAACGAGTTGAGAGTCGCGTGGCCGGATTCTTACCGTCGAGCATAGTACCTTTAGGACGGAAAGAGTAAGCTCGGGTTACAAGTTAGCTTGGTTATTATGATGGGTCGGGCCTAGGCCCAGTAACTCTACATGACTCATGGTTATGGAATGGGCTTTAGGCCCAGTAAAGAGTAGTTAATTTAAGATGGGTTTTAGGCCCAATGGCTTAAAATGATACGGGCTTTAGGCCCAGATATATGTTTGGACATGGTTTGGGCTTTAAGCCCAATAAAGTGTAATTGATTTAATATGGGCTTTAGGCCCAAATAAGGTTAAGGTATGATTTGGGCCTCAGGCCCAATGGATAATTTAACCTGATAAATATTATTAATATAGGCTTGGGATCAAAGGACTTGAGGATAATGCTGGGGCTTAAGGACTCAAAATGATACATCGATATAAGTACGTTCTAGAGTACATTCGAAATTGTTGTATGTGTACCTTATACATGGTCGCATTTCCTTTGTTATGAATATAGGATATGTTGAGGCAGAACAAGGCTTCAGGTTCCGAGACAATTGATAAGGCCCAGGTGAGGACTTATAAACCTTTGTATGCATTACTGTCTACAATGCTCGGTTAATAAATTTGGAACAAGAAGTGGTAATACTTGGTTGGTATTGTATGCTATATGCATGTATGCTTGCTGTGTTGGTGTTCCTGTGTGCACTTGTATCTTAATGATAATACCTTGTTGCAGTATGTCTGATTACGTGTATTACGTGCCTGTTTGATATGATATGCCAGTTGAGCATGAGTTTGTTGGTTATGTGATATAACATGTGATATGACTTTGTGGCTCGCGTGGTGACTTGAGGGCTGGAGGCCCGAATTTGAGAATAAGATATGAAATCCACACAACCTGTTTGATAATAACGTATGGCAAAACTCTTTATGCATAACTGAGAATAACGAATTATAATAATTCTACTGTGGGGCTGTTGACCGGTTGGTTCGAGCGGGCTGTGATGACCGGTTCTACCTCCCTCCTTCTACCTCCCCCTTTCTACCTCCCTCTTTCTCTGTCTCTCGCTCTCTATGGATATGTTTGGGCTTCGTGCCTGGTTTTATTGGGCTTATGCCTGGTTGTTTCATGAGACGGGACCGAGCTCGACGCACACAGTAGAGGGCCCTAATAAAATATTCAAACCTAATAGCAACGATAATAAAATAAGTAATGATAAGTGATGGTTTGTAGTTTGATGATGGCTTGTGTTGTGTATTGTGACTTGATTGTGCACTGTGATTGCTGTTGCTTGATGCCGATGTATCTGTAGTTGATTTGTATTTGTATATACTAGTTTATTTGTTTGCGGTGAGACAGTGGTTGGTCTCACCCCCTCACAGATTTTTACAGGTTAGCTGTTCGTTGAGCAGTGGTGTATGTCAGCAGGTGGCGGTGCTTTCCTCCTCGGGTCGGATCCATAGGGTGCATTACATTCATATTTGTTTATGTATTTGTCTTCCGCTGCATACTCTATTTTGATATACTGTATTGTCTATATATTGCATAATTAATGATTTTTCTTGATTTTATTGTATCCCGGGGCAGAAGGGAATTTTGGCCACTTCACATGATATAATTAATCTAATGGATTATTTGGGATACGGTATTTCAGTTGATTATATTTTCGTGTCCCGAGTGTGATAAGGGCAATTTGGTCATTTTATGTTTAAATTCTATTTATATTAATAAATTGGGACACGGGCGTTTCAGTTGGTAGCGGAGCAGGCTGTAGATCCTTGGGGATGTGTGGATATGTTTTGTGTTCTTATGTGCATATGTCTGCTTCTTTTTGAGTCTGTTGTTGCATTGTCTTATACTTGCATATAGTGAAGTTGTCTATGGATCCGGTGGAGGACATGCACCTGCTGAGGGTCGGAGTGACCCGGTATTGTTGTTTAAATGATATGCTTACCTTTATAGCTTAGGCTGTTGCAAGGTTTGGTTTGTGGTATATCCAATGCTTATCAGAGTCGGTGTAGACTCTTGATTCTTTGCTTACATTTTTGTGTCGGTGTGGGTACACCGTTGTTGCTTCTCCCTGTGTTGTCGCCAGAAGGTGCGTTCCTACGGCAACATGTCTGATAGTTCCAGAAATAGGACTGGCCAACATAAGTAAGAACCATCAGTTTGCTTTTAGATGTTATATCTGTCAAGGGATGATTTGATATGATTCTTGTGATTTTGGTGATCTTGGTGATCATGTGACATGTGGTCTGATGATCTGAGCTGAAGGGTTTGAATTTACTTGTGAAATTACAATATGGATTTAATCTTGTTCGAAGTTCGAGATGACAATTTCTTGAATTAATTTGAGGTTGACCCAATGGTATACTTGAGGAAATGTCTTTCAATGATACTTGAGGTTTTTATTTTGGTTGAGATTTGAGGTATTGATGGTGATCGTGATAAAAAGGTTTTGATCGTGGATCTTGGTAGAGGTTATAATTCATGTGCTAAATGAGGATGCTGGTAGTATGTTCATATTTAGGTTTGATTTTGAGGTGATCTCGGGAATTGAGAATTTATCGCTAGTTAGGTAATTGTGTGTCAAGAGATACGGTGGTGTTTTAAGTTCTTCATTAAAGAAACTTTGATGTTCATAATAATTTGGGTGATAGACTTATAAGTATGAGTTAGACAAGGATGTTTGGGTCTTAAGGACTCCATGGTATAGGACTAGATTATGAAGTTTTGGTAATGAGTGGTTTCTAGTGTCTAAGGTATGATCCGGGATATATATACGATTTTGGCTGAATTGGTGTATGATAGAGGAATTATTTTGAGGTTCAGAACATGAAATATATGTTATGGAGTGTTGGTTTTGAGGAATTCACATTGGGAGTGATGATCTTGTTACTTAGGTAACAATTGTGGGTTCGGTTATCTAAGGATATGCGTAATGGATTAAAGGATTGGATAGACTTGGTTTAGTGATGATAAATGAGATGTTTTATGGACTCTAGTATTGATGATGTGGATGATGATTGGATAAGACTCTTAGGTTAGTGCTTGATCTTATGTTCTGCTGATCATGGTTGACTAAAGTCAATGATTTGCTTGGTACATTGGAGTTATTACTTGGAAATGTGAATGAAGGATATGATGGTTCTACTTTGAAGTTTTGGCCGACGGTAGTTGATACCGCGTGACACCCGTTGTGTCAGTTGAGCACTTGGTTGCTTGACTTATTCTGTAAATTTCGAGGACGAAATTTTCCTAAGTGGGGTAGAACTGTAACGCCCCGAATTTTCGATATTTGATTTCCATGGAATTTTCAAAATTTTTGGAATTTAATTTCCAATTTTTTCCTTATATAGAATTTCCAGGATATTTGGTCGAGAAAATAATTTATTTCCTTGTAAATGTTACAATTATATTGGCATTATTCTTTAATCGGGTTTGTTTTGAAATTTAATTGTGTTTCGGTGAAACACGGATTTTTGACGTAGTTTGGTATGATACTACGTAGTTTTGGGGAGTCCAATACATAAAACTCAAGGTTGTGCTGTGTTTTGACCAGGGAAAGAGGGTTGACTGTGCCTAAGACCAAAACGACGTCGTTTTGGTCCCGGCTGAATCAACCCTAACCCTAGGGTATAAAATCCCTCATTTTCTCCCTCTCTCCTCCTTCTTTCTTTTCTCTTCTCCTCCAGAACGGCTGCCCACTTCTCCCTTTTTCCGATTTTCTCTCTACTCTCCCACTCTTTCTATTTGTGTTCACTGTGAATTACCAAACCGTTTTCCACAAATTTCTTCCTCCTCCTATTTCTTTTTACTTCTTTTTCTCCCCAATTTCGTTATCTTCTCCCCCTATCTTCAGTGCGCCGCACCGAAAACACCAAGGACTGCCGCCGTTGCTGCGCCGAGGTTGGGATGAGGATGAACTCATGACCTGTTGTTATTGCCGCCACCATTCTCTCCTCTTCTTCGAACCGTCGCTATTTCGATCTGAGGTTGTCTACAGTGTCGAGGAAGGGAGTTGTGGAGGCTCGGCGTGAGATCTGTGCGTCGGCGGGGGCGCGACAGAGTCGCCGGCACCGCCTTCTCGGTAAGCCCAGTTCTTCCCCTTCCTCTTCCTCTTATTTTGATACCCGTCCAATTGAGGAGTTGTGGTTTGTGTTTAACCCATTCGGGTTTTTGTTTGGTTGTGTGGCCTGTGAGGGATCGAGGGCAGATGCGGTGGTGTGGCCAGACAGTGGGTTTGGACGACTCAGGATTGAGTCGTGATCGGAAGCTCGGAGTGGACGTCGTGGCAGCGCTGTCGTTGCCCTTACCGCTGTCATCGCTGCCGGTTGTTGCGGTAAGCCACCGATGCCGTTTCTCCGTTTCTTCCCTGCTCTTCTTTTCTTTTGTCTTTTCGTTTTTGTGCCGAGGTTAATCTAGTTTCTGGTGGCCGGTTGTGTCGGTGCTTGAAGGTTGATGGTGGTGGGCTGGTGTTGCTGAGTTGTGGTCAGATAGTTGCTAGACTTGGGGATTCGGGTTCCTGAGTGTTTGGTTCAGACAAGACGAATCGGTTTCCGGTAAGGTTTCTTAGTACCTCTTCTTGTCTTTGTTTCGTTTGGTGTTTTGTGGCTGCTGAGATAATCGGATTGAATTTGGATGATGATGTTCGGAATTTGGACAGTTACCCGGGTTGTTTTCCGGATTATTGTGGATTCTCTGGCGAGGCAGTAGCCAGAATCCGGTGCAGAAGTACTGTTCCAGCGAGGCTGACTGGAATCCGGCGAGGCTCAGAAATTTTTCGGTGAACGGGCTACTGTTCCGGCGAGCGAGTTATTATTCCGGTGTGCATCTTGAGTTGGCATTAAATGGTAATTCCTGGCGATGCTTGTAATCTAATTTTGTACATGTCATGTACTAGACATGCATTTTAATCGATGTATCAAGATATAATGGACTAGTGGAAAACGAGTGTAACGAGTTAAGAGTCGCGTGGCCGGATTCTTACCGTCGAGCATAGTACCTTTAGGCCGGAAAGAGTAAGCTCGGGTTACAAGTTAGCTTGGTTATTATGATGGGTCGGGCCTAGGCCCAGTAACTCTACATGACTCATGGTTATGGAATGGGCTTTAGGCCCAGTAAAGAGTAGTTAATTTAAGATAGGTTTTAGGCCCAATGGCTTAAAATGATACGGGCTTTAGGCCCAGATATATGTTTGGACATGGTTTGGGCTTTAAGCCCAATAAAGTGTAATTGATTTAATATGGGCTTTAGGCCCAAATAAGGTTAAGGTATGATTTGGGCCTCAGGCCCAATGGATAATTTAACCTGATAAATATTATTAATATAGGCTTGGGATCAAAGGACTTGAGGATAATGATGGGGCTTAAGGACTCAAAATGATACATCGATATAAGTACGTTCTAGAGTACATTCGAAATTGTTGTATGTGTACCTTATACATGGTCGCATTTCCTTTGTTATGAATATAGGATATGTTGAGGCGGAACAAGGCTTCAGGTTCCTAGACAATTGATAAGGCCCAGGTGAGGACTTATAAACCTTTGTATGCATTACTGCCTACAATGCTCGGTTAATAAATTTGGAACAAGAAGTGGTAATACTTGGTTGGTATTGTATGCTATATGCATGTATGCTTGCTGTGTTGGTGTTCCTGTGTGCACTTGTATCTTAATGATAATACCTTGTTGCAGTATGTCTGATTACGTGTATTACGTGCCTGTTTGATATGATATGCCAGTTGAGCATGAGTTTGTTGGTTATGTGATATAACATGTGATATGACTTTGTGGCTCGTGTGGTGACTTGAGGGCTGGAGGCCCGGATTTGAGAATAAGATATGAAATCCACATAACCTATTTGATAATAACGTATTGCAAAACTCTTTATGCATAACTGAGAATAATGAATTATAATAATTCTACTGTGGGGCTGTTGACCGGTTGGTTCGAGCGGGAAGTGATACCCCTCTGGTTTGATGCGGGATAGCATGTTATATGCGGTTTAGCATATGGGTCTGTGATGACCGGTTCTACCTCCCTCCTTCTACCTCCCCCTTTCTACCTCCCTCTTTCTCTCTCTCTCTCTCGCTCTCTATGGATATGTTTGGGCTTCGTGCCTGGTTTTATTGGGCTTATGCCTAGTTGTCTCATGAGACGGGACCGAGCTCGACGCACACAGTAGAGGGCCCTAATAAAATATTCAAACCTAATAGCAACGATAATAAAATAAGTAATGATAAGTGATGGTTTGTAGTTTGATGATGGCTTGTGTTGTGTATTGTGACTTGATTGTGCACTGTGATTGCTGTTGCTTGATGCCGATGTATCTGTAGTTGATTTGTATTTGTATATACTGGTTTATTTGTTTGCAGTGAGACAGTGGTTTGTCTCACCCCCTCACAGATTTTTACAGGTTAGCTGTTCGTTGAGCAGTGGTGTATGTCAGCAGGTGGCGGTGCTTTCCTCCTCGGGTCAGATCCATAGGGTGCATTACATTCATATTTGTTTATGTATTTGTCTTCCGCTGCATACTCTATTTTGATATACTGTATTGTCTATATATTGCATAATTAATGATTTTTCTTGATTTTATTGTATCCCGGGGCAGAAGGGAATTTTGGCCACTTCACATGATATAATTAATCTAATGGATTATTTGGGATACGGTGTTTCAGTTGATTATATTTTTGTGTCCGGAGTGTGATAAGGGCAATTTAGTCAATTTATGTTTAAATTCTATTTATATTAATAAATTGGGACACGGGCGTTTCACACCCAAGAGATGAGAATGGAACCAAGAAATACTAAGTACCCTGCCGTCGATTTTCTATCATCGATGTTGCCACCCCAATCTACATCTGTATATACTGACAAGTTTCTTGTTGAACTCGGTTGAAGTTGAAAGCCATGAGCACAAGTGTGCTGCAGATAATGCACATCATGCAAAACATCTTGTCATGTAAAATAACTCCAACCGGCAATACCGCCAGACAAATAACATGACCAGATCATGCCCCAAAAAAACAAACCAAGAGATGCAGCGGAATATATATACATATAATCTATCATCAACTGAAAATGCATGTCGACTATGGATCCGACCCAAAGCTAAATAGGCACAATTACCTGAATGTGTCCCTGATCCATGATCAGATAACCTGTGTGTAAAAAAATAAACCAAAGTATACAATTACAAATCAACTGCAAACACACCAGTACCTGGCGGTCACAGCCACAGTGCACCAAAACAAGCCACAGTGCTCAACATAGAATCATTTGTTTATTATTCCACGTTCGTTTTAAATTTTCTTATTATAATTATTCTTAATCAGTTATTAGAGATGAAAGTATAATTATAGTTAAATATCTTATTAGGTGCCTCTACTGCGTGCGTCGAGCTTGGTAGCATTAGTCCAGACCAGGGCACAAGCCCAAATACAAATACCTCAGAAAGGGTAGATTCCGAGAAACAAAACCACCGATAAACCTCGAAGTAGTCACCGGCTCCCTAAGGGTGCACTCAGAACATACCTAACTGGTACAAGTCATCTAGGGGTACACCAACTTTCCCCTAGGCTAAACCGCATAAAATCCCGAGAGATACCCAACCCTCCCCTCGGTGCTCCCTGTCAGCAGCACCACAGTAGTATTCTTTTAGTTATTCTTAGTTTGTAAACATTATCCCTCCAATTATGATACTAGGAGATTATGTAGATTATGTGTCCTCACATTTGGTTGTCAAGGTTGTGTCCTTTATCAGTAAATCTCACGTCCGAGCCTTAAGTCCACAATCAAATGCATAAGATATCATCATACCATCTCATGACATCAAACATGGCATAATCACCAAAACCAGCATATGACAACATCATCAGAGTTCATATCACCATTCATGGTATAATCACCAATAACCAACATATACTCAATAGACACACTTCATAACATCATTTTGGTATACCGTGCAAACAAAACATCAACACAGCAGTAATGCATGTATACAACATTAATTGCTCAAAGAAGAATTACGATAACTATTGACCCGAGTATCGTAGGCAGTAACGCATACTAAGATATATATGTCCTCACTTAAGCCATAACAATT
This sequence comes from Turnera subulata, assembly GCA_028386065.3. Lineage (NCBI taxonomy): Eukaryota > Viridiplantae > Streptophyta > Magnoliopsida > Malpighiales > Passifloraceae > Turnera > Turnera subulata. The sequence goes on along the minus strand of JAKUCV010004106.1, from coordinate 23,069 downwards.
GCCTCAGAACTCGAGGCCTGGTTCCGCCTCGACAAGCCTATATTATAACAAGATTGCAACTACATATAAGGTATACATACAATATGATGGATGCAATACTAATGCCTAGATTATATCAATATATCAACCTAGGTCCCTAAGCCCAATTAAGTCAATACATCGTCGGTCTAAGCCCGACAAGTTCTATAACCTTGACCAGGGACTAAAAGTCCACTTAAGTTCAATTATTGGACTTGATTACCCATTGAGCCTAAAGCCCAAATTATGCATTAATCTTCTTTGGGCCTAAAGCCTATCTCAAATTAATTACTCTTTATTGGGCCTAAAGCATCTTATCTCAACCTTCTAAATTGGGTCTAAAGCCCACATCAAGAATGATTATTGGGCCTAAAGTCCATAGAGTCTTAACATGTCGTTAATTGAGCGTGGGCCCATTTTCCTATTACACGGACTAAGGATTATAACCGAGCACAATCGCTCCGACTTAACGATACTATGCGCGTCGGATGAATTTCGGCCACGCTCCACTCACCCTCTACACACAGTTTCCACTAAGGCTCATTTTATTACATAACACTAACTAAATACATTTACACTACATGACTTGTACAAGAATTAATATACACGTCATCACTTGGGGATTAACGTGTAATGCCGGAAATACACTATCTCGCTGCAAAAGTATCATGACTCGTCGGATTCCAGCCAAACCTCGCAAAAAAAACCCATAACTGCCTGGATCCGCTTCCGCAAGAACTGTCCAGCAACAACACAACCCGACACACATGAATCCAACGTTCACAGAACAACCAAACTAATCAAACAGAGATTTAGAGGTCGTCAGAACTTACCAAATCCAATCCGTGCATGGCAGCAGCGGACCCATGTGCAAGACCTCGATTCTCCACCAACAACGCAGTCCCGAGCCCGCACTTTGTTGCCCGTAACAGCCCTCCACTGACCAGCCAGTACCCGCACCAACAACACAACCACCAACCACCGCGCAACAAGCACAACCCATACCCGACCCAGATGCAAAGCCACCGCCATCAACCACAACCGAAAAGAACCCAAATTAACAACAAAAAGATACAGGAACTTGGGAAATCAAGGGAAGCAAGGGAAGAGGAATCAGCGGCTTACCCTGTGAAGGTGTTAGCACCCAAATTATGAAGTTTCATATTTTCACTTTGTATTTTGTCACATTCAGAGTCTAAAAAACCCCAAAAATATTTTCCTGAGGTATGTGGGGGATCAATGATTAGGTGTCGCGATGCACCAAAAGCATCTCGGAGCTTCCCGAAACATTTTTGGAATTTTCCTAAAAAAATGCCTATTACCTAAAATGCGCCTCCATATTTTGTTTTTCAAAAGAGAGTCTCCTTAAGGTAGAGCACACATGGGAACAACCTAAGAAAGCGTAGAAAGTGTCTCCGGAGGTCCGGCTATTTTTTGAGAATTTTTGGAAAAATGACTCAAATGGCCTGAAGCCTGTACTGAAGCCTGTAGTTAATGAAGTTTGACCAAAGGTATTTTGGTATTTTTTACAAATTATCTTGAAAAGATATTTGTACCCAAAAATTTTACTCGTCGATACAAGCGCGCCCATATTTTTTTTGGAATTTTTCGGGTTTGGGAAGGTCCCGAAACATTTTTCAGAAAAAAGTCAGGTTGGGAGAAATTTGGCCTGAGGTCGGACCAGCCACATGCGTGACTGGTCTGGCCACGCAGTTGTCTGGACCGATCATGTGTGTGGCTGCCCGCCAAAGGCAGTTTTCCTCCTCCCCTTTTTGTTTTCGTCGCCAAAAGCGCATCCGAACTCCAATTTGAGCGCCATTTTTTTTTGCTACATTCATCTTTTTCAGGATATAATACACCTTGAGAAATATTTTCAGAATTTTATGACAACCGAAGGGTCCCGTTTGATTTTTTCAGAAACAGTGCGTGCGAACCAGGGGCATTTTCGAGATTTTTGCTATTAACTTTTTATTCACCCATTTTTTGAACTGTTTTTTGCAATGTCAGTGTAGAGGGCATGAAATGACATCGTAATGCATTTTTAAAGAATTTTTCAAGACTCGGACGGACCTCGTTTTGATTTTATGAAGATTTGAGCATGACCTGGCCAGAGGATCAGGGATTTATTTATAGAAAACGCGTTTTGATTTTTAATCCGAAAAAAGGCTTGCTTATGAAATAAACACGAATTAGACTTAATAATCTAAGGTAAATAAATACCTTTGGACCAGAAATTCCCTAAAATTCCTCGAGGGTAAAATTGAGAATTAAATTCCATAAATTAATTATGAAAAATTCAGGGCGTTACAGCCCGGGTCCTCACACCTGGTGAGTCAACAACATCTCTCTACAATCATCTCGGGGCATGCTATGCCGTTAGTTTATTTAAATAAACTCAAAACATGGAGGTCTATGCAAAGTTACCAACTTAAAATCATCTCGGGGCATCTCACGCCCATAGTCATAAATCGACTTCATGGTATGGGCATAGTCTACCCCTGGTGTGTAAATCTACATTCGACTCAGAGATTAGTAAGGTGTTGGGGCATGACATGCCTCTAGGAAAATCGACTCAACAATGTTGAAATCAACTTCAACAAAACAAGCATCGGGGCATGACATGCCCTTTTCAAAAATCAATTTAGGAAAACTCATCAAGACTCGAGACATGCCATTCCCCTCGTGTTTAAGTCGACTCAACAACTTGACAAGTCAAAAATCAACTGTAATCGGGGTATGACATACCCCCTTAAAACGCTACTAGGAAATCGACATGACAAATCAAAATAATTTAACAAAAAAAGTTGGGGCATGGCATGCCCCTATTGTACATTCACAAAATTAACTCAACAATTTTCAAACAAACAAATCGACTCAACAAACTTCGTCAAAACTCAGGCATATCATGCCCCTTCTATAAATCAATTTAGCAACTTCAAAATTGAATATAACTGGGGCATGACATGACAAAAAAATGCAACCGAATTGACATGACAAATCAAATAAGTTAACAAAAAGCCGGAGCATGACATATACCCCTAGTGTACATCTACAAAATCGACTCAACTACCTTCAAAATCAACAACAAACCAAGACGTGATGCACGCCTATTGTGTAACACTGGCTTGACAAATCAAAAATCAAAAATTAAAGTAAGATGCACCCCTTGGCGTAAAATCAACTTGACAAAATTAGGAAATGACTTGCCCCTATAGTCTACAGTTGGTTCTAGTATCTACATCTTGGGTATGGGCACGACATGCCCGTTAGTTTGTAAACAATGTCTTCTAAGTAATTTGGGAATGCCTTCCTCCTTCGGCTCTTAACTCCTAGCTACTGATTGATTTTTGGGGATGTCGTGCCCCTCTGGCTAACAATTCTAGGACATCTCAGTCTACGCAAGATGATGAACTTCTGATGTCGTCACTTTCGTTATAGATGCATAACCAACTCTACCTTATCCAAGAAATCCATGGCTTATGTCTAAGTGATGCATGAGCATGTCTCTACAATGTGCTTTCTTTTCAATACATGGAGGTACCCCTAGTTTCTACATGCTTGTTTTTGGATGTAAGTGCCCTCACAATGTGTTTGGATGCAAGTGCTTTCTACATTTACATGGCATGTTATTTTTTGAATTCAGATGCTCTCTACTTCTACATGATGTGTTTGGATGTAGGTGCACCTAATATGATGCATGAGTTTTGAAAAACATTCAAGCCAAGGTGAAAGCAACTTGAGAAAAACGGCGAGTTATTCCATCAAAACACAAAAGTTTCAAAGAGAAGGATTCCTAACGACAATGAACTCATTCACTTGAAATTATAAATAGAACCCTAGGGGTGAGCATTTCTTGTCGGTAGGTTTGGAGGGGTGAAGAATCATCTTGCAAAAGGAAAGCAAGAGGGTGAGTGGATATCCCTTCGAAAATGGATGGAGGCGACGTGCCCAGATCACTGTGCATGGCCAACTGAGTCTATCTTCAACCAACAATCTTTGTTTTGAGGAGCAATACGGTCTAATGTGTTAATGCCTCTTTGTTGTCATTGGCTAATATCCCCATTTTTACTTTGGCCTTAATTTTTGGCTAGGCCACCCTTCTGGGTTTTCAACCTAGCAGGTATGTCCTAACTTTTGCCTAGGCCGCCCTTCTGGGTTTTCAACCTACTAGGCTCTTTCTCTTTTTCTTTTTTTTTTCTTGGGGACAACAACCATAGACACTGAGGAAATACTAGGATTGCTAAGCTTAGGGAAGATATAGACCACTCGGGCCAGGTATACTTGGATGACCATTTGAGAGATAGACTATCAATTATGACGAGGAATCCTAGGATTGTTTGGGTTAGAATGTGCCTGAGAGACCGATGGAGAAGTATGCCAACTGATGACCGAATGAAAAGTGAATCTCTTGAGAGAGGCGGGCTCGATTGACGACTACATCCTTATGAGGACTGAAATACAAGTCTGAAAAGGGGCCCTTATGACTACAAAGGAGGAACAAACACTAATGATACAATCAACCATGTGGTATGTCCATTCTAGAAATAACTCCAATCTTTCTATTGAATCAATCTGGGAACAAATAATTGTAGACCGGGCCCCGTTTCTGGATTGCTTACGTATATGTGGATATAGTGTTTGGTTTGAGATGTTTGTCAGGTCGGTGCATTGTGAGAGGCTGAATGTGATAAGCTAATGGGGGAACACTTGTTCTTCTTCATCATGATTTCTTCCTTTCTTTCCAGTTTCAAAGAATGAGTGATGAATCATCTTCTGGGCACTAAAAGGGTCCCTTCCTTTTCCTCGTTTTTCTTTCCTTTTTCTTTTCATTCGAATTTTCTCCTTCCCCCACCCCCTCTTTTTTGACTTTCCTTTTTCTTTTCTTTTTTCGAGAGGAGTGATCCTTTTGAAGATGCGTATTTGATAGAGTTCTTTTAGAAGTTAGAATCATCTTTGGGGAGCAACTCTTCTAGACAAGTGTTCATGGTAGTTGTGATAGGGTCAACATGAAGGCCTGGTTGGACAGGTGTTCAAAGGTAGGGATGTGAAAAATACCCGATCCGATTCTACCTAACCGATACCGATAAAAAACCGACGGTATCAGCTCAAAATATAAGGATCTTTAGAGCCACCCCTCTAACTCTTACCGAACCGTGAAAGTGGGTGAGTCTCGGTGTGAGGCCTTTCGTACCGTCGATTTTCGATACAGGCCGATACCGACAAACCCAACCCAACCCAACCTTATCTTTTTCCTAAAATCCAACCCAACCCAACCCAATCCGGCGAGATATATTAACTCCCAAACCCTAAAATCATTAACTCAATTTGCAGCCACCATCGATATTAAACAAAAAAAGTCTTACAGCCACTGTTGAAAAAAAAAAACTCAGTAGCCACCCAAAGAAAACATCACAGCCACCACACCCTCTGCCATCCACCTCCCTCCACCACCATCCGCCGTCCGCCTTGCCGTTTCTAATCCTTCCCTTTACGAGACTACGACAACCCCTTCGCTGCATCTCCTCTGGCGACCGTCCGCATCCTCAGCCTCGTTTGCAAGTGGTAAGTCGGGTCCTCCAGGCCTTCTTCATAACCATCCCTGACTTGATTTGCGGGAGGCATGGAACAAATCTAATCTTTTGAATTTGGTAATAATGATTTTGGATGGGATATATGGGGGTGAAAGATGTATGGGTAATAATCCATTGTTGAAATGAATTTGGTAATAATGATTTGTGTGCTTGGATTCCTTCCCTTCCCTTCGTTTTTTTTTCCGGAATTCTTTCTCTGTACTTGGTGAATAAAGGAGATGGGTGATGGTTGTGAACCAAGTATCGGTCGGTAAGCATACAGACCGAACCGACGTCGGGATGTGTCGGTATGCTACCGATCGGTACCAAGGAAGAATTGGCATGGTATCGGTCGGAATAAAGGGTCTTCGGAAAAGTCATATCGATCACGAAATCGGTACGATATATACCATACCGACGTTTTGCTCACCCCTATTCAAAGGTCAATTTGGGTATGTGTATGAATGTTAGCACTGATAAGTGTTTGGGAGTCGACTTAGGTAGAAACGGCTTACACCCATAGAATCAAGTCTTCGCAGTTCGTTTTATGGCCCCCTAGACTGATCTAATGGAGTTTCATGAAGTTTTACACAATCTTGCCACATATGCACAAAAAAATATAAATCACCACTTCTTTCGACTCTACTCAACTTTTGGGCTCTAAAAAGCAATTACACCACCTCTCTCATCTCTTGGTCATCATCTATCGGTATTCGTCAATTGCATAACACGTTCAGCCTATGGTTTTTAGTCAAGTCTCTCAACACTTGCACTTCTTGGGTGGTCTCTTGGAATGCTTCATCTCCATTGTCTCATCTTACTACCTCCTTGTCTACTTCCCACTTATGGGATCATCGCCTTAGGACACGTCCCTGACTTCTAATGTCTTCACTATTTCCTTCCAACTAAGGCATTACTCATCCATGGTGTCCTAATAGTACAATTCTAGTGATAAGGTTCATGATCATCATGAATCCTAGACTTGAGCTTTGTTTTGAGAACACTTGAATGGTAGGGAAATGTGATGGAATACATTCACAAACATTTAAAAGAAAAAAAAACAAAATTTCCTTTTTTTCTTTGAAGACTCAAAGTCAAGAAGATGAAAATTTTTCGTAAGAAAAACAACACACCTCAACTTGCATGTCGATATTTACATCCCGATGATTTATTTACTAGACTCGTAAATTCACAATATAACACACTACGTAGAGTTAGCACGGCGGTCCCACTAGCCAGTTAGGGGGCGGGGTAAAGGGGCAGCGCCCTTGCTGGGTGTAGGGCGGAGCCCTGTTGCAAAAATAGAACCTATACTCTCTGTGTGAAACCGACTCACTACCGAACCTATACTCTTTTTTTAGGTTTTCGGGTTTATCGAAACAAAAGGCACTCTAATTACACATATTTGAATTCACAACAATAATCACACAAATGCACGTCTACTTATTGATTCATCATGAGTGAGATGCTCAGGTTAGGCAGCTACTTGGGGGCCAAACGAACTGCAACCAAGGGATAGTTTGGCCTTCTCACATATGACGTAGGACGCCGCGTGAGGTTGAAGGCCTATTAACCCCTAACATTGCTAAGTAGTGAGAAACAAGTTCACTTAAGCCACTAACCCCGTAGGACGATATGTAGCGGACTCGGATCCCCTCACCCTCTAATGGTATAAGCTTCATACAATCATCATGAATGTAAGGCACGAACATGACACATAAAAGGGCATACAACAAATTCAAAGATTTAACAAAATTTCTTAAACCCGCGACATCCCAAGTGGAGTCGCCAGTTGTGAGGACCCGGGCCAAATCATTCTTTTTGACCCCCCTCACCTTATCATAAACCTTCTTCTTAACCAACATCCAACAGTCAAAGGAGTTGTACCCTGATTTTATTTAATGGGAAAATCCGCAGAAAAAACATTTGGCATCACTTCTTATCTTAGGCAACAACTTAAGGGGCTGATCTTAGCGAACCAGAGTTCGATTCAGGGGTTCATCACAGAAAGGATGGTGTTAGGCACTCAAACCGTGCTGGGGCAAAACTTTGTACAATAAAATAATTAAATTGTATGCCTTGTGTAAGTGTGCAAGTATGGAATCACAATCAACAGAAATAATATTCTGAAAATAAAAAGAAAGGAAAGGGAGAAAAAATTTGGCTTGAGTCTCCACTACTAGAGACCACCTGCGTACCCCGACAACCAGGTTCAAAGCTCACGTAATTCTTAACATGTCATCACATAGATCACATCATCATCATCACAGCATGCATCTTAGAACACTTCAGCACAGAAAATAAAAAGAGATCTAGGTTACCTCTTGTAACCCTCCTCTAGCTCCTAGCTTTGTTGGGTTGTTTTCTTCACCCACAATTTTGCCTCCTCTTAGTTTCACCTTGATCTCCTTCTAATCTCCTCTTGTTGGATGTTTCTTGATGCTTGACTCCACATGAATTTCACCAAAGTAACAGCACTAAAAAGTGTTTAAGTGCTTGGAGAAGTAGAGTTTCTCCAAGCTTTCTAAGCTTGTGGACGTGTGTGTAGAAAGAATTTTTGGATACTTTGGAAGTGAGTAGGGAGGCTCTATTTATAGAGTTCAGGGAGTGCAGAGGTCGTGGACCTCATAATGGTCGGGATTCTTGCAAAAAATCCGACCAAAAACGTAGGATTGAATTAATGGTCGAAAATCTAACAAAATTGTGTGACAGTGACGCATGAGCGCCGGTGATGGAGGTCATGTCGACAAGACTGCCAACACCTGGCAGTCTTCCATGCATGGCAACCCGGGTCTGGCTGTCATAGCGAAATGACCACCCGACCCACTTTACTATTATGCGTTCTTGCCTTTTTTAGCTCCTGATTCTCATAAATTTCGATCTGACTTGATTCTTATGCGTGAAATAAATGTTGTAAGATCAGGAAATACTCCTTTCTTGATTACTACTCCTCCTAAACTTTCCAAATATCATTAATGCACCCAAATCAACTTAAATTCCACACTTTTTTACCATAAACTCACATCTTATAAAAGGGTAATTTTGATTATGATTTTCCACGAAATTCAGAAGCAAATTGTGCTGCAAGAAACGTGTTCCTATAAGCTTAACTCTTGTTGGTGTCCATATTCCATTAAATCAAGCTCTAAATACATTCTAAGCCCAAATTTAAATCATCTCAATAATATTGGGTTAAAACACATAAAAAGTCCAAAATAATAAAATATGAATGGTCCAAATTTGGGTGTTCACAATAGGCAAACCAATAACCTACAATACACACAAGTTTTCACTGGCTGAACTTGCAAACCTAACCCAAAGGTGAACCTAGCTTTGTCCATCCAACAAGATTAACCCCTAATCCTGCTGATAACATTCCTTTTATAGGGAAACCTTCAAGAGTGACTCACTGAAGAAGTAAGAACTATAAGCACAAAGAATTTCAAGTTTTTTTTTTCACAACTTAGAATCACTTGAATGGCTAGGTTAAAGTCCAATGAGGCTTCTATCCTCTATTTATAGATTCTTAGGATGGGGAGGTGTGTTCTGCAAAGGCTAGTTGGCGTCCGGGTGGCATACAAGTTGACTTCTTTCTTCACCATTTAAATCTGTCCACGTAGGCAAGCCAAATCTGGATATTACTTGAGCAGCAATTGTTTTTCTTCAAATGTTTTCTGAAAATGGAAAGTGAGGACCACTGGATCTTCCAAGGGAGAGAGATGATGTTACGACCACTTTTGTAAACTTTTTCCAACCCTTCGAGTGCAAGTATAACCGTTAGCATGCCAACTACTTTTTGGGACCACATGGACAACTGTCCTGAAAGCGACCTTTTGGTTTGCAGCTTGGTGAAGCCAATTCTTCATTGTATTGGTTTCTGCAGGATACCAAATATTTCTGCCAAAAGACTTAAACACACGAAGACTTACTAGAATGTTTGTTAATGTGTGACATCTCGGAGTCTATGCGGGCGGGAAGTGTACGCCGGTGCCGGGATGAGTATGGACAAGGAGCAGCTTCTGGCAGGCTTCTAGACGGAGGGGCACGAGAATGAACTGATCCACACCGGAATAGGAGAGATCCTGAGACTGTGTAGGGATGGGGCTGCACAGTTAGAGCGATTTCGAGGTTGTACAGGTATGGGACTGTACAATTGAGAGTACCTTAAATGGTTTGATGGGTACTAACTATATCAACAAGGTGCACCTACCTTTTTGGTGCTCATTCTAGAAAAACTCCAAAGTTAAACGTGCTTGACTTGGAGCAATTCTAGGATGGGTGACCTCCTGGGAAGTTTTCCCCGGAAACGTACGAGTGAGGACAAAGCATGTTGGAAAGGCCCTGTGTTGGTCTGTAGTGACAGTCGACAAGCCGGGACGTTACAGTTGGTAGCGGAGCTCCAAGACTCCACCAATACGGTGCAGGGTTCGGGGACGAACCTAGCGGAAGCTGGTGAGCCTGTGACATCCCGGGGTCTATGAGGGCGGGAAGTGTATGCCGGTGCCGGGATGAGCATGGACAAGGGGCGGCTTCTGGCAGGCTTATAGACGGAGGGGCATGGGAATGAACCGATCCACACCGGAATAGGAGAGATCCTGAGACTGTGTAGGGATGGGGCTGCACAGTTAGAGCGATTAGCTTAAACGGTTTGATGGGTACTAACTATATCAACAAGGTGCACCTTCCTTTTCGGTGCTCATTCTAGCAAAACTCCAAAGTTAAACGTGCTTGACTTGGAGCAATTCTAGGATGGGTGACCTCCTGGGAAGTTTTCCCCGGAAACGTGCGAGTGAGGACAAAGCATGTTGGAAAGGTCCCGTGTTGGTCTGTAGTGACAGTCGACAAGCCGGGACGTTACATAATGGGTAAATAGCATATATAGGGTCCGTACTATTTCAAAAGTACCGTTTGGGGGTCTGTACAATTTTTTGTCTCTTTTACGGGTCTGTACTCTTATTTTCTGTTCCTTTTAGGGGTCTCGGGCAGCCCCGCTGATGACGTGGACTGCCCGAGACCCCTAAAAGGGACGAAAAATAAGAGTATAGACCCGTAAAGGGGACAAGAAATAGTACAGACCCCCAAATGATACTTTTAAAATAGTACGGACCCCTATAACTTCTCGTCCGGAACTAATAACTCATTATGGCCATTTTCTTGTTATCGGTCGTTTTCCCTAAGGTTTAGTACATTGGTTTTTTTGCTATTTTATCAAATTTCGAGATAAGAGTGGAGACTAATACTATCCTTTACATCATGTTAAAATAAGAGTGTGGAAAAAAATTTGAACTAAAACGAGTTCCGGACGAGAAGTTATGGCCATTTTCGAATTTACGGCACGGCTTTTATGCTAATTTTTTAAATTTCGAGCTAAGTGTGGAGACTGATACTATCCATTAGACCATGTTAAAATAAGATTGAGGGAAAAATTTGAACAAAAACGAGTTCCGAACAAGAAGTTATGGCCATTTTCGACTTTACTTAGTTTTCCTAGGGGTTAGTATACGAGTTTTTTCCCGAGTAAATCGCATATATAGGGTCCGTACTATTTCAAAAGTATTGTTTGGGGGTCTGTACTATTTCTTGTCCCTTTTTATGGGTCTGTAGTCTTATTTTTCGTTGCTTTTAGGGGTCTCGGGCAGCCCCGCTGATGACATGGACTGCCCGTGACACCTAAAAGTACAAAAAATAAGAGTATAGACCCGTAAAAGGGACAAAAAATAGTAAAAAACCCCAAACGGTACTTTTGAAATAGTACGGACCCTATATATGCTATTTACCCTTTGTTAATCATCAAAACAATATAATAATCATTAGAAATTCATCATTAAAATACTAAATACGATTAGTCTTAATTAATTACTTAGTTAAATCTTTAATCACATGCTTAGGCTAACACTAAACACTAAAATCCGAAAATTCTAAATCCTAAAACTTTGTATCCTAAATCCTAAAACTTAAAATCGTAGAAACTAAATCTGGGACCCTAAATATTAAAATTTTAATTCTTAAACCCTAATTCTGAAACACTAAAATCTTAAAACTCTAAATCCTAAAACTTCAAATTTTTAACTTTAAAACATTAAAATCCTAAAATTCTAGACCCCAAAATACTTTAACCCTAAAATTCTAAACTTTAAATTACAATGCCTCAAATACAAAAATCCTGAAACTGAATTTAGAATTTCAAAATTTTATGACTGTTAGGGTTTAGGATTTTGAATTTTAATATTTTAGAATTTTAGGGCTTATGGTTTAGGGTTTGGAGATTTTATATTTTTTAGGTTTAGTATTTAATATTTTAGGATTTTAATATTTAGAATTTTTAGGGTTTAGTGTTTTAAGATTTAGGGTTAGGGTTTTGGGTTTTAGGCTTTAGAGTTTAAGTTTTAATTTTAGGGTTTATCATTTAGAATTTAAGATTTAAAGGTTTAGGGTCATAGGATTAAAAATTTTATGGTTTATGATTTTATTTTTTTTAGAATTTAAAGTTTAGGGATTAGGATTTTAGTTTTTAGGATTTAGGGTTTAGAGTTTTAAGGTTTAGAATTTAGCATTTTTAGATTTAAGTTTTTAAAATTTTAGAGTTTATATTTTAAAAGATTTTAATTTTTTATAATTTAGGAATTATGTTTTCAGGTTTAATATTTATGTTATAAAAAATAAAATTTATATTATTTTTAATTTTATTTTTTTATTTAAGGGATTGTTTATTAATTCTATATTTTGGGGACTAAAATGTAACTATTATCTTAAAGAAAAGTTAGATTTATGAGGAGGGCTCAATTGAAAAAATAATTTAAGAGTTATTTGCCATAATTAATTAAGAAGTAAGACTCTAATAAAGTTTTTTTAAAAAAGTAAGACTTAATTGCAAAGAACGAAAAAATTTAGTACTTGATCATCCCATTTAATTAAACCCAAATCCTAGATCATTGGGAGTCTCCAATATATATAGAAGCGCTTTCTCACCACCATGTCTGCCAATACCAATTGGGAAGCCCTAAGTAAAAGGTTCAAATTCTTTTTTTTTTTTTTTCTTTTTGAAAGAAAAAACCTTGCACATAAAGGGAGAGGCAAATTGTCTCGCCGCCGCACCAGGGATTCCGGACCGAGGCGCACTCCGCTGCCCTTTCTGAACGAGGAAAACCCAAACCCTACTCCTCAGGTTAGCCTCTAATCTTTCAGGTTCCTTTGATCTACTCTTCTCGGGAAAGGATATGGTTACGGGTGTGGGTAATATATGGATCTGGGTATCAACGTTTTATCAAAAAGCTGGGTTCTAAATAGTGATACGATTTCTATCTGGGCTTAGTGTTAATCTCCCTGACAAGCTACGAATCTCACCACCTAAGTGCTTTCGTAGGAAAAACGTAAGATCTGTTTGGCCATTATGTTTTTAGCAAGCTTGAACTGTTATATTTTTCAGTTAGGTTTTCCTTTGCACAATTACATCTTTTCTCCTTAATTTTATTTCACCCTCATTGATTTATTTAACCTCTAGTAATTTAATAATAGAGAGTCAGAACCAATTTGGGGTCTGAATAGTAAGCTGCTCTGTTCAGCCCAAGGAGGTCTCGGGTTTAAAACTTTGTACATTGTGGAGAAATGCTACTTTGTGAGATTCACCCAGCATAACTAGAGAATACCGTTTGGAGGCTTACCCACCACGGCTGAAAAATCCTCGTTTGGAGCCTCATCCGCCATGCGGTGACTGTCCCAGTCGGATCCATATTAGTGAGGTCAAACTTTGGATTCCGGATGGCAAAAGAAAACAGCCAGATCCATATTAGTAAAGGCAAATCTTTGGATACCGGATGGCAATCAAAAAGAAAAAAGAGAATATGAAGCCCTCTAAAAGGATATCTTCATTCTTAATAGTCAAATTCCTTTTAAAAACGGCAACCAACATGGATCAAGATGGCAACCAATTTGGGGTTAGTCTGTGGATCGGCTCCACATAAGTAGACTTTGAGTTTGAGTCTTTGTGTTTGGATAAAAAAAACCTCTTTTGGGAGATTGACTCTTCATAGCTAGAAAATTGTTGTTTTGATAACCACCTTCATAGCTTGAAAATTGTTGTTTCGATAACCACAACTTCCCCATTGGAGACTCACCCACAATACCCAGGTGTGCGATTCCGGTTGAATACAGATTAATTAAAGTTGTTCTTTGGGTAGCAAATGGGAGCAAAAAAAATTAGAGAATATATGAATTCCTCTAAACAATGTCTCCCATCATATCCAAAACCCTTAAAAACGGCAGCCAATGAGGGGTTGGTCAAGGTGGGAAGCTGACTAGTTCCACTTAAGGTCTCAAGTTTAAGTTCTTGTATATGGAGAAAATTTCGTTTTGGAGAGTAGGCAGAAAATCCCTATTTGGAGACTTTCCCACCACTGCCAAGCATGGGATGACGGTCGGATCCGAATTTGTGGGGGGAAGCTCTAGATAAGTTTTTAATTCTAAAAGTTCTAAGAATTAGAACTTTTAGAATTAAAAACTTTTAGAACATTTATATTCTTTCCAAGGGATTCGGGTACTATTATTTTTTTAGATATTGGATGGCAATCGAGAGTCAGAATCCGTCATCAAAATCCTTTTAAAAGCAGCGTCTAAAAAAATAAGAGTATCCAAATCCCTTGAAAAGAATATAAATGTTCTAAAAGTTTTAATCCTAAAAGTTCTAATTCTTCTAGAAACTTCTTTGCTCTAAAATTCCAACTGCTAAACAATTTGATCTCCTTAACTAAAAACATAACATGTTTTTTTATTGCCAACTACTTGTATGTCCTATACCTTTTTGTCTACTTTGACTTTGCATAAGATTTTAGGTGTCATTATTGCATTACCAATTGAGAATTTTGTTCTTTCCAACTTTAACTTTGCTTTTTTTGTTTCTGAAAGCATTGTTTTATGTTCTTTTCTAAATTTAATAGGCCTTGTTGGGAAATTGATATTTAATGATTTTGAGAGATATTCTGGGACACCCCAAAATGAGAAAAATAGACGAAAAAAAGTATGGGATGGAGAAGGTATTTTATGTTAATTTTACTGATGGCATATCATAATCTAATATGGGAACTCATAGTACAAACACGACAAAGCACGAAGTCGTGGGGGCCAAAACATCACTAATCTTGAGATTTGTCATTCGCATTCTGCAGCATAGGCATGGGTGCTTTTCGTCCTAAAGTTGGTCAAATGATGGAGGAAAGGTCATTTCTACATGGTTTTCGGGGTGCATGGTTCCGTTGCAAGGTAGTGTCGTTGAATTTCAATTTTTGATGAGCTGCAATTAATTATTAAAAATGACATAACCTTCAATGACCTATAATCACCTTTGGATTAACTTTTTCCTTAGATAAAGGAGGTCAGTGGAGCTGGATATCAAACAAAGATTGTTGTGGAATATCCTGATTTTCCAGAACAAAGTAAGTTATCTTTGTACAACTAATATTTATATCTTACTTTTACTAAGCTATTATGATGTGATTAAATTTTATATGTTTTATGTGATTTGTTGTTGATTGATATGCATTTTGGTATGTAGAGTCACTTTCACCAATGTTATATAGAAAGCCTAATAAGACCAAGAGTGCCAAAATGGAGTTGATGTTCCGACCGCAGTACCCTCTAATGTATCGTGAAAGTCAGTTGCTTGAGATCAACACCATCTCCGAAGAGGCGGTCATTGTGACTGATGCATGGAAGGTGGGGGACTTGGTAGATTGGTTGTATGAAGGTTGTTATTGGTCTGGAAGAGTAGTTGAAGCATTAGGTGATGACAAATTTGAGGCAAGTTTGGTTCTCTTTCCACAATTATTTGAATAAATGTAAAGTGTCGCTGAACTTTCTTTTTTTTTTTGGTTTTCCATCCTGTATCTGGAGTTTTGCCCCGACTAATTCAGATTTGCACCTGGTTATGGTGGGTGAGTCTTCCAATGAGGATTTTTTGCATACACGAGGACTTAAACCTGGGATCTCGTTTAAGCGGAATCAAGTCACTTACCACTTGGACCAACCCACACTAGTTGTGCCCTGGAACTTTCAATAAAGTTTAACTTGCACCTGGTCTAAAAATTTCCTAATCTACATCTTTAATCTACTCTACTTAGAAGGTTAAGTACCTTGGTATCATCTCTCATTCCATCCAATGTTCATTCACAAGTACCCACCAAAACCTACAAGATCTTCTATTTTTGTCAAAATGTCGTGGCATTTAGCATAACTTGCGTTTTCTATTCTTAAATTCTCTCCCATTTCTCAAAAGCATCAAGAACTCTGCATAACTTTCAAATGTTCTTTACAATTTGAATAAGTCATAATTTGTTGAAAAGAAACACCAGTATAGTAAGCTGTGTAGTTAGTTCTTTGTTTTTTAGAATGTAGTTAGTAATTTTAACTTTTGGTATGGTTAATTTTGCTATAGATTCATTTGCTGCCACCGCCTGCTGGTGAAGGATCATCCTATGAAGCTTCTTGCAAAGATTTGCGGCCTTCCTTGGATTGGACTCCAGAACATGGTTGGACAGTGCCAATTTCCATGGTAACCCATATTATTCCTTTTCTTCTCATCTAATATCTTCTGCGTTTAAGTTTGGCTTAACCGTGGTGATAGGAAGTCTTTTCACTAGCTCATGTACCTAATTAATTGGTTTCTATATGATAAAGCTAGATGTCAAGTATGCTAAAGAATTATGTTATATGTATATGTTGGTTTGCAAATTATGAAGCCACTGGCGAGCTAATTACTAGAAGTGTTTTCTTTTTCTCATTGATTTCACTTGATTTTGGCTTGCTTGAGTATCAACATGCAATGCCAAGTCTAGTGAGAAGTTTTGCATTAGACAATGCTATAAGTTATTTTCTTTTGTATGGGTTTGCCTCTTCTTTCCAATTCAGATGTTCTCCTTTTGTGCATGTAAACGTCTTTTTTTTCCTTAGCTTACAGAAACCCCTCCTGTAGTCTATTTCAGAATTAAATAACCCTCTAATTTTTTAATCTTTCCACCTGATTTTGCTTTCGGCTTTCTGGAGAAGGGACATGAAAACTGGAATCCTTGTGCTCGGATAATTAAACCTACGGATCGAGGTAAGTGGAGGGCAAACATATACTTGTGGCTTTTTGTTTAAGAAATTGAATGTTGGGGTCAAACATATTTATTATTATTGTTTACATTTCATTTTATCCTTGATGCAACTAAGAATAGTGTAAGATTTTTAGACATTCATATCAGAAAAAAATTACTTTGAAGTCCTAAACCTTTACCTTATTTCTAATATGGAGTTCTAAACTATTTTTTCATAACAAATGAGTCTTGAAGTTGAAGTTGATCACATGGCTAGTATTTGATGAAACTAATCCAATCCGTTCTATATTAATTTTAGTTTATATTGTAACGGAAATGGGGGGAAGAGTATTGATATTTAAAATACTATTTTGTTGCTTATTGTATACACTGTTACAATGTTGGGGCTGAATTTTATGGTCCATGTTTGCTAAGGTATCGTATTATCCTTTAGTGCTTAAACAAAAATCAATTCGTTAGTAGGGAATGTGAAGGTCCTAATTTCTTGTACTTGTATTAGGTCTATAAGGTCCCTTCATATTTTCACTTTCTTAAAATTCTTTTAAAAGTATTAGGTTTTCAATATATACATGGTCGTACCTCTCTTGTTCGTGGTCTTTAGCCACTTATCTTAGCTCCTCATTGCCCTCATTGGAATAGACTCTAGACCAACCTCGGCACATAGGGGATTTGCCTGACTTTTTCTAATGAAAGTTTATCATTATTATTCTTCAGTGTAATATAGAGAAAATGATGACATTGATGTGGAAAGTCTAATTTTTATGGTTCTAGACAAACGGATGAGTTGCTTCAACAATATGATAATAACTAGATTCAATGAATATTCTTATCTTGCTATCTCTTGATGCATCTTGGGTCAATGCTTCATACTCCTTCAATTTATTGGAGTGGACAACAATTTGGGGAGGGTGCTTTCATTTCCTTAAAAGGAATTTCATGTCTATTCCTTTTTTGGCTCAATACCTTGATTGTTTGTTAACTTCATTGACTTGGATGTTACAATGGTATCAGAAGGCATTTCAAATTTGACAAATCATGATATTGGACTTGGGAGTTTGGGCAATAGGCATGTGGCTAGAGCATCGGTCAAGCGTAAGGAGATTCAAATTGACTGTATGAATGCATCAATGGAGCATAAGGAGACAAAGAGTCACTTAATTGGTAAGAAAAGTGATGAAAACATTTCTTTACACTCCACTTGTTTCCCCTCACCTGTATCAGAAGTTGCTATTTTGGATTTGGAGAAACTTTTGGACCGTGTTAAATGGATGAAGCATATCTTACAGTCAGGGACTTCTTTGTCAAATACAATGCCTCCTTTGTGGACATTTGTAGAACACTGCCCACCGGTACCAAAATGATTTCTTTCAAGTGAAAATAGTTTGCTACCACACCCACTTAAAATAGATCAATGTAAAGTTGTCTTATTTTTCCCTTTGTAGCTTTCTTAAAAAATTATGTACTTATAAATTTTTATTGTCGTATGTGATTTGATGCTATTGTGGGTGACAAAAGGTCATTTCACACCTTTTGCTATAATCATTTCTTTGGGTATTTTTAGTCCAAGTGATCCTTTGTAGGCTTCATTTCTTTGTACATGTTATAAATATATGTGAATGTCCTTTACCCTACCTAACATGATTTTGTCTGCCACCCTACAAGTTGTCTATATATAAGTGTTTCATTGTTGAGATTAAGGCTGATATATAAAAAAGGGGAACCACACGCCTGCCTCTCCTCTCGATTGTTATTTGTATTTTTTCAGCATAAGTTTTTCACAAGTCATTTCATCACTTTCCCAATGTAATATTGTACCAGAATTGCTAATTGTTACTCATCTTTTATTTAGATTATCTAAGCAATGTTACTTATTAATTATTAATTACCTATTTATAACACGTTATCAGCACGAGTTTCTACCCAAATAAGGTATTTATTCTTAAACTTTTCTTATTTCTACTTTTATCATTTATATATATATATAAGTACTAATCCTGCCGAAAGATTTATCGAGTAAGCATATGTATATTACATCCTTTATTATTATTCTATTAATATACCTGAAAGATTTATCGAGTAAGCGTATATTATATATCTTTTGTTATTATGCTATTATTACTGCTGAAAGATTTATCGAGTAAGCCTATTTTATGTTTTTTTATTTAAATTATGATTGGGCTATTAAAAAGGCCCATTGCATTTAATTTCTTCCTTTAATTTCATTAATGTTTTATTTGGGCTTGTACAAGGTCCATCACATTTAATTTTTCGGTTATTTATGGGGCTATAAAAAGGCCCATTATATTTATTTTCTTGCTTTAATTTACGTTTTGAATGGGCTCGTACAAAGGCCCATTGTATTTAATTTTCAGTCATTTTTTAATTTGGGCTAATTAATAAAAGGCCCATGTTTATTTACTTTAATTAAGTCTTTATTTATTTAATTATGTTACTTGAATTTGAGGCCCTCAAAATTTCCGGAAAAAATTTAATTTGGGCATTAAATGCTGAAGTGCATTGAAATGCATAATAGTCCCGAAGACTAAATGAAAGAGTTCAGAAGACTCGATAAAAGAAAAATGCAGCAAAAATCCGGAAGGTTATTGTATTTATTTTATTATTTATATTAAGCATGGGTTCATATTAGGCCCATTATATTTTAATATTCTTTTCTTTACATTTCAATTGGGCTCATATAAGGTCCATTGTATTTAATTTCTCGTTTTAATTTCTTTACGATTTTATTGGGCTCGTATAAGGCCCATCGCATTTGCTTTGCGATAATTTAATTTTTATTGGGCTAATTTATGTAAGGCCAATTACTTTTAATTTTTCGGTTATTTAATTATTTATTTAAATTATGTTATTCGAGACCCTTATAATTTTCAGAAAAAATTCATTATGGATATTAAATGCCGACAATAATTTATGTAATAATAGTCTGGAAGACTAAATATCAGAGTCCAACAGACTCAATAAAGGAAAATAAAACGAAGACTCGAAGTTTTATCGTTCAAAAGATCCTGCAGATCCTTCAAAGGAAAATCGAAAATAAAAAACTATTACCACCAGAAGATGGAAATTATATGACCACCAGAAGATGGATATTATACATGCTTATCATGAAGGAACAATTCATTTTATATTCAATTTATTTTATATTCAGTTTAAATTATTACGCATTGTATTTATTTTATTTACTTTTCAGTACTTTATAATTATTTCTAGGATAATGCCTCAAGCATTAGTCTCGAAGACAATGCAAAATTGACATCCACAGGGGGAGAATTATATGTGTAGATGTCAATATAACATATTATGATATCTCGAAATGAGAAAAAGATTAACACGCTCCAGAAAAGCATAAATTCGAAATGTGTGGATGTCAATATAACATATTATGATATCTCGAAATGAGAAAAAGATTAACACGCTCCAGAAGAGCATAAATTCGAATATGTTCCTGAAGGACGCATGTTTTAAATATGATCTAGAAGATCGTATATTTATGCTCTGGAAGAGCATATACCCTTGAAGAGTACAGACGCCCCTAGTAATAAAATGAATTATTATGGATCCCGATGAATTAACTTTGATTTATTCCCTGAAGCGAATAAGACAATATAATTATTTGTGCTTGTGGGCGTAAATGAGATAATAAATGGAAAAGGCTCAAAGCAAACATGCATATTATTATTGCATAAACGGATTCTTAACTGGAGAATATTCAAAGAAGAATGATTCTCATACATATGTTTAAACAGTAATCTATCTGTTGGGTTCAACATTAACCCTGAAACTCTGAGCCTTACCATTAATGTTGACCCTAACAGTGTCGTTCCAGGAGAACCACATACCACCCATTTTGTTTTCTCCAGGTATCTCAAACCGATTCGTTGGAGGAAAACGAAGTGGAATCACACCATGATTTTCCCCTGCTTGCCACAAAGTCTCAGTAATCAGTACCATGTTAGGCTTGTACTGATTCTTCAGATCCCTTAAGGTACGCACAAAGTCTTGAGACCTTCTTGCTACACCCCTGCAATTCCACAGTAAAAGTCGTACCTTAGGCCATGTAGGTGGTAACCCAGTCACCCTTGAGACGCTCCGAGCCATCATGGAAACCTGATAATAACTGCTCTAATTTAAAATTTGACATGAAGGCTCTAGCTGAAAATCCTGCAGCCTATTAGATATGAAAAACATAATAGAATTAGCCGAGCCATAAAAGGAAGCCCTCAGATTGCTTTGGTCCTCTAGGAAGAATGTTTCTTCCATAGGAGTTACAAAGAACCTAGATGAATATAGTTCATCAACAAACACTAAACGAGGAATTCTCGCCAGATCATTCGGTAATTCCTCTTGCTGCTCATTCACCATGCTATAAGCTAACCTATTTCTTCTTCCTAGAGAGGCACCCTCAACAAAGAAAACAGTAGCTGGGGAAGGTATTTTTTTTGTCTTGTTGATTTTTCTGAGTTTTTCTGAATCTACATGTTTTAACACATATTTCTGTCCTCATTTATAGCCTGAGCTTAGACAGCCACGTGTCAGTATTTCAAATGTGGACCCTTTCACTTATCTCCGAAAAGATCCTGAAGATTTTTCGGTTTCACAAAACTCCAAAGTTGCTTTTGGAAAAGTTTGCTCAATAATTCTGATCTTTTCCGACATGAGTGGCAGATATAAGCCTAATATTGGCACATATATTGCAGCCTGAAGCTAGCAATTTAAATTATTAAACTTACTATATCCAGCCAGAAGCTGAAATGCTCTAGCCTGAAGCTAGCAATTTTAAGTGTTTAAATACACAAGTTTATACAGCCTGAAGCTAAGACCGACTAGAAGTTGACTGATAGATATTTAATTTATAGCTAGTATGCACCAGCCAGAAGCTGGTAAATAATTTTTCTAAGTTATCCAGCCTGCAGCTGGCACCGACTTGAAGTTGGTATATGGACATATTGTTTGGCATGACCAGTTGGGCCATCCCAGGTAAATAATGATGCACAAAAATTAATTGGTCATTCATTGAAACGCCAAGAGTTTTTACAATCAATGAATTTTCATGTTTTTGTTTGCTGCAAAATTAATAATATGGCCTTCTTAAGATGAGATTGGCCTAGACCAGCAAGTTTGGGATTAATTCAGGGATATAAACGCGGACTAATAAATCTGCCGTGTTGACTATCTAGGTAATTTTTACGATGCATCGACTAGATGGTCCATTGTGTAACGCAAGTTGGCATTGTGTGCACTTATTTAATAATTTGCCCACTTGCGGGTACGTATCCCTACTTATGTTATTAGACTATATGTCTAGATATTGCTGGTATATTTCTTCAATGGGTAACGTATATCATTGGAAATAAACCCAAACAGATCTGGGAGAACATTGACAATTTGAAACACCCGTGTCCCAATTTAACAATAAAATACTTAAACAAAGGAAATTCCCAAAATACCCCTGAAACCCGGGACACGAAAATCAATATCAAAAACAATAATATCCAAAATCCTCAATAAAGCGAGATGTCAAGAAGAACATAATAATCTGGCTTAACAAGCCACAAATCAACCCGGCATCCTGCCGAAACATCATCAAAACATAAACCCGGCAACCCGCCGATAATGTAATCCAAAATCAATAGACATCTCAATAAAAATCCAATGCAGCGGAAGAAATAAATGGAATAAAAATATGAGAAGCAAGACGGTATGCATGCCGACACTATGGATCCAACCGGGAGAACAAGCACGGCTACCTGCTGGGATGTCCACGTCCGTACTCCGGGGAAAGAAGAAAGTGACTGCACGCTATCTAAAGTCTGAAAAACAACGTTGGCGATTATGTGAGTCGCCTACTCAGTGAGCAATATATATCTAATTATGAGAGTGTGCAGATTAGGTCCGAAAGGAAAGCAGAGTAACAAGTCATGCATGCAAACATACAACAATTAGTACTAACATGCCAACACAATCAAGCATACAGTTTATTATTCTTCATCTGTTGTGTTATAAGTGTTCTTATTATGATTTATTATTTAGGGCCCCTACTGTGTGCGTCGAGCTCGGTCCCGTCTCATGAGACAACCAGGCCTAAGCCCAAATAAACCAGGCACGAAACCCAACCAAATCCATAGAGAGAGAGAGAGACAGAGAGAAAGAGGGAGGTAGAAAGGGGGAGATAGAAGAAGGGAGGTAGAAACCGGTCATCACAGACCCACATGCAAATCTGCATAACACTTGCTAATCCGCAAGCAAACCCGAGGGGTATCACTTCCCGCTCGAAACAACCGGTCATCAGCACACAGTAGCCTAACTTCTACTGTACATTATCTTTATTCACAGATTATGAGTTTATGTGTGCCATTAGCTGTGATCTAACAGGGTA
>JAKUCV010004105.1:0-50935 GCA_028386065.3 Turnera subulata | reverse complement strand
AGTCCAAAGTGTGGTAGGCTGATGTTGATGACACTTCCTGAAATGTCACATGAGATTCCAACCCATTTGCAGTGGTTGCTGCCAACCCAAGAAGACAGGGCAGATTGGCTTTTCTTGTCAAGACTTGCTTTCCATTCTAAAAGACCAACTCCAGCTTCCTTCATTAACGTTGTTCCTTTGCCAACTTCATCATCTTTGTTAACCATTTCTATTACACTCACTCTTGCTCTTGCTGTTCCACAAGTATAGGAAAAGGCCAAGATGATTAGCAAGATTTGGAGCCTCGAGATTTGGGAGGACGCCATACCCATTACCACTCCACTTGCTTGATGACTTTTTTTTTTTTTTTGAGCAAACCACTTGCTTGATGACAAGATGCAAGCCTTGGTACTTTGCCTGTCACATATGCCATGCACCTAAAAACTATTTTATAGAGGAAAACGCATGTCCCCCACGCCAACTTACTAATAATTTTTCCACAATAAATGAAAAGAATGCATAGCCCACGAGTACGACTGTAAATGTAAATGAGCCCAACAGTATTTTCTTTTTTTCCCATCGGGTGTCTGGAGATTTGCCCCGACTAATCTGAATTCGACCAGCATCAAGCATTTGAGTATGATAGGTGAGTCTCCTAATAGAAATTTTCTGCATACACAAAAATTCAATTCCGAGATCTCATAAAGCAAAGTTTAATTAAGGAAGGCTTGTTGGGTCCCAAACAAAAACTAGATAAAATATGACAAAGATGCATTGTAAAGGTACTTAAAAAATGTTTATGTATGTAATAGTTTTATAAAATGTACAGCGAAGTACCATTTTCTAAGTTCTTCGGACCTTGTCGCCATATGAACCGTCCAATTATGAAAAGAAATAATAATATTGTCATATGATACTAGAGTTTTTTTTTTGAAGAAGAAGAAGATCGTCAAAACTTTGAGCTTATCATCTTCACTTTTGAATAGCTGGAAAACTGTTTTCACATCTACTAGGCACAAAAGGTTAATAATTTCTTGTACTGGTGGAAGGTTGTCCCCTCATCACCTAGTAATAAAATGATAGATCTTTGTTGGGAAAAGCTATTTGTCACTACATATATCACCCTCAAAATTTCCCATCTTTGTTATAACAAATTAAAACAAAACTACGCCCTTGCTTTTTCTTTAGTCCATCTATCTAGTATTTGCTCACACTAAAAGACCTTCTCCAGCTTCCTAAATTATTATTGTTCCTTTGCCAACTTCATCTTCGTAAACCATTTCTACTACACTTACCCTTGCTCTTGCTAGGAAAAGGCCAACATAATTAGCAAGAATTACGGCCTCGAGATTTGGGAGGACGCCATACCTATCACCACCCACTTGCTTGATGGCAAGTTGCAAGCCTTGCTACTTTGCCTGTCACATATGCCATGCATCCAAGAAATATTTTTAGAGGAAAACGCATGTCCTCCTGCCAACCTCCAAATAATTTTTCTATGATAAAGTAGAAGAAAGCGTAGAGCAACGAGCAGGTCTGCAAATGAGCTGACTGCAGGTCAACGGCTTGACACTTGGTTCGATAATAATTTGTTCGATTATCTTAATGAGTTGAGTGTTTTTTTTTCTAGCTAGGGTATCCACCATCGGACGCACTCACTAATCCTTTGGCTTCGGAAAACTCCCAAAGACTGGCCAAAAATTCTTTATTATTTAATAAGTCAAGTCGAGTTTAGTGAAATTTAATTCATTAGCTCGTTTAGCTTAACTTATTTATGCTCTCATTAGGAAACTTGTGAGCTCGCTTATTTGGATAAAGTGTATATTTTTTACACAAACTTAACATGTAGTTGATAATTTAACTCAATTATAGCTTAATAAGACTTACTAAATGAGGCAAGCTTGAGTCGAGGTTGAGCCGAGTCCTGGTTTTCCAAAATCTTTAAGAGTAGAACTTGAATTTAGTGTTTTAAGTTCAAAATCAACACGAACTAAGCTTAAACTTATATAAAGTTGCGCGAGTAAATCGTATATATAGGGTCCGTACTATTTCAGAAGTATCGTTTTGGGGTCTGTACTATTTCTTGTCCTTTTACGAGTCTGTACATTTATTTTTCGTTCCTTTTAGGGGTCTCGGGTAGCCTCACAGATGACGTGGACTGCTCGAGACCCCTAAAAGAGACGAAAAATAAGAGTATAGACCCGTAAAAAGGACAAAAACAAAATACAGAACCCCAAACAATGCTTTTGAAATAATACGGACCCTGTAAATGCGATTTACTCAAAGTTGCGCAAGCTATCAACAACTTGACTCGACTAGAGTCATTTGCAACCCTACCAACGAGACTTTAACGGTTATTGGTCCCATGTCTTATAAGCACCAGATTGTAAATTAGTCTGCTCCCTAATTTGTGTCGGATACAAATGGGGAAACGAAAGACAAGACAAGTATAGAAAGATGCATCAAAAGGTATATGTGCGCCTGGATAATAGTTTACTTGATAGTTGATATATCCTTAACAGAGAAGGAAAGAATTAAAAAATGTACAGCGATGTACTACCTATTTTCTTAAGTTCTTTGGATCTTGTCGCCATATGTACCGTCCAATTGTAGAAGGAAATAATAATCTTTGTCATATGATACTCGAGTTGAAGATTGTCAAAATTTGGGCCCTCCTCTCCATTTTCTAGTGGCAGAGTAAACGTTTTCACTTTTTTCTTTTTATGAAAAAGTCTAACGCCGTTTCCGGGCAGCATGTTTTCACATTTACTGCACACAAAAAGTATAGGAACTTTTTTATTAGTGGAAGGTTATCCACTTATCCCTTACCACCTAATCAAACGATGTTTTGTTTTAAATAACAAAATAAAAACAAAACTATGCCCTCGGTTTCTTCTTGGATTAAACAATCTTTCTAGAGTTTTTTATTTGTCCGATGATATATTTCAGAATTTTTGTGTCCCTTTTTATATATTCGAGTTTCAATTTAGTCTTTTTTGTGTACCTCGACTAGCCTGAGACATAGCATGTTCATCTACTCAGGTCTACTTAACAAATGGTACAATGTGGTTGGTGCCATGTGGAAAATTTTTGGGGACCCACAAACTAGGGCATCGAAGAAATAAGGTAGGACTCGTAATTTTCTACGTGGCACCAATAGAATCACCACACATTTCAAGTGGACTTGGACCACATCATCGCTCGGGCTGCCCGAGGTATACAAAAGGAACAAAAATTGAAAATTGTGGTACATAAAAATGACACAAAAACTCTAAGACATACGGTCGAAACAAAATGAAAAACTCCGAAAGGTGTTCAACCCTGTCTTCTTTCTTTTCCCATCTGTCTAGTATTTGCACACGCACTCATCTGGATTCAATTGGAGTCCTGACCGATTCCCAATACGTAAACTTGAAATGTCAATCTTTGTTAAATATTTTTTTGTCCTAAACAAGGAGTTTTTTTTTGAACAACAGTCCTAAACAAGGAGTTAATCTAACCTCTTGGTTCCCACACACAAATATAAACCAATGGGCGAAAGAAAGCTGGACGAACTATAGAAGTCGGGCCTAACCAATATTCATACGAAGCAGACTCCTTGAGGTCCTGTTTTTTTGTTGGTGGTTCGAGCCCAAAAATTGGAGCCCATGAGGGCTAGTTGTTGGGCTCTCCATTCTGTACCCAGTAGACCCACCACTGTCATATTACACATATTATCACTCTCTTAAACACCAAAACCTGATTATATAAGCTTGGAAACTGTGAAAAAGTATCAAAAGAACAGAGGAGCCAAGTGAAGAAAAGGAAATGGAATCCGCCAAATCCAAAATCCGGGTTGTTACTTTACCGAACCAACCTTCAAAACGCCTCTTGTTCGACCGGCGCTACGGCTGGGTGTATGCAAAATTCTTTCTTTAATTCTCTTTCTTCTCTTTCTATCACTATTGTTAAAAGTAGAAGCTCAAGAAAAATGGGGTTTGATTGAATTCCCTCGTCTTATTTATGTTTTTGGGTTGCAGGTTCGATGAATGGAAAGACCCTTCAGTGGAAGCCTTAGCCGGTGGCCGTGGAATGTAAATTTTTCTTCTTTTGTTTTAATTTTTTGTATATGTCATTGGCATTTTACCAGAACAGAGGAGGCAATTTAATTGACTGACATTTGGTGGGTTTTGTTGTTGTGTTTATATAAGGTTTTGTGTATTGCCTCTTGCAAAAGTTGTCTTCAACTCTGCTTCAGTGATGGTATGTCCTCTCTCCCTTGTTTTTCTCTGTGTTTTTAGATTTCTACAGATGGTTTTGTGTTGTTTGAAGGTTAAGATGAATGTTTTGCTTGAGCTTCATATTTGGGTTAAAATTAATTCTTTGTGTGAATTAAAGACTTCTAAAGTGTCTCTCCCTGGATTGTCTTTTGGGGCTAAAACTTGAATGGTTCTTTTCTTGTGTCGATGAAATGTTGGCTAGAATCAGTCCCGGTTACATTACTTTATGTTCTGTTCTCTACTTCAATGAAATCTATGCTTGTACCAACTTGCATTGGTTGCAATGGGAAGGGTGTATGGAAATTTGGTGCTGTCGATAGCGGTCTCATGGATAACGAGTTGAGTGTCAAGCCTGTGGCAACAGAGCCACGGAAAGAGAGTAATCCAGCTGATTGAAAGAAATGATGCTTGTTCTCTTCCTTAATTGGAGTGCATAATATTCTGTACTCTTTTGAATGAGAGATATCAGAGAAGGAAAACTCATGGTTGGTGCACTATGCAATAGTGAAATGAAAATTGTCAAAACCGCCATTCGCGTTCCCACATTTGATCTTTTCCCTTGCAGATTAACCATGCAGCAAGTTTTGCTGCGAGAGTTTATGAAAATCCTGAGCTTGTATCACCAGTAGCATTGCGGAGCAGTATCGATGATCAGGTTAAAAGGTTCAACTCTTCCCTAGAAAAGCTTGAATTCGGCCACTTTGCCGCCGGACGGAATTCTCCATCACATACTGCCACTTTCCCTCATCAGAAATTGAGAACCGGACACTCACAGATGGCCTGATGTTTTTAAATTTAACCAAATTTCTTACCGCCTGCACTATGCGTTAGATGGATATTTTAGGGGCTAGGATACAAGTTGGTTATGCTCTTGTGTGCATATGCATATTGGTTGTATACACAAAATTTTCTGTCATTTGTTTATTTAGTTGCATTGCAGCGTTGCCTATCACGTAGCGCTTCTATTACCAATCTAGGGTTTCTTCTCACTGCCATTTTTGTCACTGTTTAATTGACAAGATCAAGTTTTCCATTATGCTAAGACAGAGGCCTAATTATTATTCTCACCAATCGATTAGAGGGCAACGTTCAGATAATAATACATGAAGCATGCTCTATTATTGATCTCGTAGGTAAGACATTTTGCAAGAGCTAAGAAACAAAGAAAAGGGCACTAAATATGGAACAAAACTAGCTACAACATGCCTGCCAACTACTGATGCTATTGAAGAAGACCCTAATTTAACTGGCACGGACTACAAGTGATAACTACAGCTCAACTACTACCACCCCCCACATACAAACTAGAGGCTGGAGACAAAGAAGGAAAGTTGAACCCAAATGGAACCATCACGGCTAGGACTTGAAGAATTATGATGGTGCACCAAGGTATGAAGCCAGTCGCAATATGTCGCTGAATATTCCACCAGCAGTGACTTGAGCTTCGGCACCAGGCCCGCGAACTATCAGCGGCTGCTCCTTGTACCTTGTAGTCGTGAATGCTATGATGTTATCAGAACCTGAAAGCTGTGCAAATGGGTGATCTTTGCTGTACCTTCGCAACTCTACCCGGCCTTCTTGATTCACCGCATCCACCACCCCAACATATCTCAACACCTTCATCACATACGCAGTAGTTCAAGCAAATTCAATACCGAGTAAGGTTAAAGAAGAAACTGCCATATGGTAAGAAGAAATAATCAAGTAATACAGGAGCAGAAACTAGACTGAAATAAGAAGCCTACAGCAAAACAAGTAATTGAGATTTACAAATGTCAAAAATCTAAAAATGTGGTAACACTTCCATAGAAAAACAAACTCACTCCTCGTAGAAATGCCAATGCATAAATCGTTTTATAGTGGCTAAAGCCCGAAGCCCTATATCTAAAGATAATTAATATCCAGTATTCTATTGCTTTTTTTTCTTATTGTTGAAGAATATCCTGTTCTACGATGGTCCTAGGGGAATCTATGAGACCTTAAAATTTCCAAACACACTAACTTCTACAGTAACTTGAATGGCATCATACACTAACACTTAAGTTCTTTTCCCTCTTTGTTCTTAATCCATTCTCCTTTCAACTAGACCATCAGAAGAAAAGGAGCAATATGTCACGGGCCAAGAGTGTGGCGTAGCGGATGCACACTCTCACCGTGCGGCACAAGCAAGATCGTCCCTTAACTTGTAAGCCTACCACACGCCAACACAACGAAGAGAGAGAACCAAGAGAATAATAAAGCAAGAGAAATAATTGAGAGAAGACTCGGTACTATTATTAGTAAACCATCAACAATAATACACGCCCAACAACCCCCCCTCACGCGTCCTATTTATATAGGTGCCGCAAGGCTCTTTCCTAGTTTGACAGTGCTAAGTAATCCTAGTCCAACACAAACTCGGTTTACTTAACCCCCACACAAACCCAATCCTAATACAACAAGGTTAGCTACTCCTAGTCACAATAGGATTCCTACCAACAACCAAAGTAGTGTCCCAACCCAACTCAAACTCCTATGCACACTAGGATTCCGGACTCCTATGCGCACTAGGATTCCGGGGTCGTGACATTCTCCACCACCTAATCTTGCAACGCCCTCGTTGCAACCCGATGATGCACCACAGCTACTCGACCCTCGAATAGTCGCTTCCGATGTTCACGCTTCCACTTCGCTTTGTGAAAATCCTTCCACTCCTCGAAATGCCAAAGCCAACGAACCATCGAACAAAACCCATGCTCCTGATCATACCATGACTCGTACCCAGCCATATCCGGTTCCCAATCACTTGCATGCCCACTTGAACTTCGGCTACTATCCCCGCAACCTTGAACAAGTGAAACCCGCTGCTCATCATGTAATCCCATGACTCCAAGCAACGTCCTTGTACTTGTATCCCGTCGCTCACCATGTAATCCTATGGCTCCAAGCAACGTCGCTGAACCCGTCTCTACCCCGAGAACGTGTCCGTCCGCGTACCCGCGCACCCGATGTAAGAATCTACACCGTACCCCAAGCTTCATGCCAACTCTGCCCGTTGTGCATTCCTCGCTGGAACCCTCTCCACCACCCGAACCATCACAGTCCCTTGTGAATGAAGAGCACCCGATCTCTGTCCCGAAATCGGCCCGTGAAAGAACTATACCTCGCTCCCTCATCGGTCCCTCAATCCTGGATAAGCCATGAATGTCCGTCTCATCTTGCCATGCAAACCCGCACCCAGCACTGATGAACGTCCCAACACCATGTCCACCATCCATAGAATGAGTCGCATTCGCACCCGCCAACCGTCGTTTGTGTGTGTCTAGGATCTCCGTAAAATCCATCACACCAACTCTCCAGTCCGGCGTCAATCCGCAACAGCCTTCTTGTATGCCACAAAATTTCCACGCAACCCGTCCAAGCTTGCCAAGTGCAACTTCGAACGAAGCTCTCCACACCCGCAATTCACCAAGGACTCCCCGCGCAATTTTGCTCCAGCAACCAAGTCTGACCTTGCAAAATCCCCTCCTAGATGCTCACAAAGTATCCACACTCCTTGCTGTCCAAAGTTCTCTCCAATTGCACTCCCAAGAGTCTCCACAATTCGACCAAGAACCAAGCCAAGCAACCCGTGCACTTTGTTTCCAAGCACCAAGAAAGTTCCCTTGAGTCTAGTCCTTCTCCTGAAGCCAAACCCCACCAAGTTTCTCCTTGGAACCTGTCTTGACTCCACACCAACAACAGTTGCTCCCAAAATTGCCTTGCACCCGTGTACCGTCCCACGCAATTTCACGCCCAACCTGCGCCAATTGTGTGCAGCCCCGCCAATTCTGCGCACCAGCCCACGCCAAGCAATCCACCAATCGTCCAGCGTGTACCACCAGCACCCAACTGCACCAGAACACGCCTGATCAGCTCACCAATAACGCACCAGCGCTCACAGGAATCAGCTAGCACCCAACAAAACACCACGGTCTCGCAAACAATTTCTGCAACCAAGTATGATCGAGCCACAGAAAAACACCAAGAAAACTCAAGTAAAAGCTTCAAATCCTTCTCTGCCCACCCTAGTCACCTTTATCTGCTCCAAAGCTCCACGAACCTCGCTGTCCAAACACCAAGCCAATCTACACCTCTCCACAAGATGCACCAATCGGCCAGCAAAGAACACAACAACAAGATTGCACTTTGTCCAAGCACCAACAAAAGTCAACCAGGAAAAACAAATAAAACCACTTGATTCTCCTTCCCCTCTTGAAGCAAAAGAACCAGGTACCTTTGTTTGAAGTCGCACTCCTCGTTCCTGCCCAAACCAGCCGCACTAAATCTGCCCAGTGTCGATGCGCAACCCGCAGCACCAATCCCTGCCTCCTGTCACACCAAGTCTGCCCGTCTCACGCCAAAACCAGCAGCACCTGCACGCATCCAGCAAGCAATTCCCGCCTCCAGCCCGCACCAAGACAGCCCACAGAAAAGATATCGACAAGGCAACACCACAGAAAAAGTCGACCAACAGCAACAAAAAGATTCAACAACTCCAAAACAAAACCAAGCCTCAAAATTACCTTCAAGAGTGCGTGTGAATTTATATAAAAAAACTTTCCGTACCAACCCGCCTTGCTGCAGCCCAATCACACAAAAAGTGCGCCCAGTCGCGCCAAAAAGTGCGCCCAGTCGAGCCAAAAAGTGCGCCCAGTCGCGCCAAAAAGTGCGCCCAGTCGAGCCAAAAGGCGCGCCCAGTCGAGCCAAAAGGCGCGCCCAGCAGAACCCAGAAAGTGCACCCAGTCGAGCAAAAAGGCGCGCCAAGACCTGCACCTGCGAACCAAAAGGCACGCCCAGATCTGCACCCGCGAAACAATTGGCACACCTACCAGCACCAAATCGCACCAACAGCGAACAAAAGGCACCAACAGCAAGTCAAGCTCCGCTACCACTTGTCACGGACCAAGAGTGTGGCGCAGCGGATGCACACTCTCACCGTGCGGCACAAGCAAGATCGTCCCTTAACTTGTAAGCCTACCACACGCAAACACAACGAAGAGAGAACAAAGAGAATAATAAAGCAAGAGAAATAATTGGGAGAAGACTCGGTACTATTATTAATAAACCATCAACAATAATACACGCCCAACAACCCCCCCTCACGCGTCCTATTTATATAGGTGCCGCAAGGCTCTCTCCTAGTTTGACAGTGCTAAGTAATCCTAGTCCAACACAAACTCGGTTTACTTAACCCCCACACAAACCCAATCCTAATACAACAAGGTTAGCTACTCCTAGTCACAATAGGATTCCTACCAACAACCAAAGTAGTGTCCCAACCCAACTCAAACTCCTATGCACACTAGGATTCCGGACTCCTATGCGCACTAGGATTCCGGGGTCGTGACAAATAGTCCCACATATGATAACCAAAAACCAAACTCACACATCGTCAAATTGAAGCATTGTAACTCAGATATGGCTACCTGAGTTGAAAAAGTGATAAACTCCAGTAAAACAAAAAGGGAAAGCAGAGGTTAAGTGCCAAGATAAACTTACATCCCCCGCATCCTCCGCCTCTTTTCTTTTTTCAGCCATCTCTGGGTCAAACTGCGGTAACTGCTTCATAAATTCATCAGCAGATGCACTATCCTGAAGGAAGAAAAAAATGAATTTAAAGTCAGTCATTAAATTCATCAGCAGATGCACTATATGATTGCTGTGACATGAATCATACTCTCAGTGGTTCTGGCACAAGACTTTGAACAGGGATATCAGAAAGTTCCAACTTCAAACCAGATTCTCTTGCAAGAATTATCACCTGTAAGAAGCAGAAGGTAATTGCTTTAAGTTCCAAACTTCATCATTCTTTTTACATTCCAATAAATGTATATATTAGCAGCAATTGAGACAATCAAACCAATTTGACAGAACCATTTAGTTAGACACTACCTTTCTGGCAACATCTGTTCCAGATAGATCATCCCTTGGATCTTGTTCGGTAAAACCTGCCTGCTTTGCCTCTGTCACCACATCACTGAATGCTCGTGTGCCCACAAAACTGTTGAATATATAACTCAAAGTCCCACTGTAAAAACAAATATTGCAGGAGTATAATTTCTGTCAGATTGTACGGGGAACAATAAAACATGCAGCATCAGGTGCTTAAACAATAATTTGACAATTAAATTTTCGGTGGTTTGTGTTTCATGTTTCTTGCAATTGATCATGTAAACAAGACTTGCCTGAAAATTCCTTCAATCCTCAATATTTTATCCCCAGTTTCAAGCAGACCTCGTAAAGTGCTGATAATTGGAAGTCCAGCTCCAACAGTTGCCTCATAAAAGTAGTGTGAGTAGGATTGCCTTTGAAGAGCTCTTAATTTCAGATACTGGATTTATATAAAGCAAAAAGAAAGAAGAAGATTATCAATCATCAGACTGATAAAGGTAAGAGTAATATGCAAATCAAAATCTTCAATCAGTATTAAACAGGAAACCCATAATGTCTGTGCCCGAGGTAATGAAGAGGAAAACCAAACAACAGAGTCATGCAGATATTCGATCATCACTTTAACAAAATAGAACCAATACAGAATCAGAAATAAAAAGATAACTTTAAAAATTTGAACAAATTTTCCTCTGCTACTTTCCTTATTATTGTTCCAGGCTAAAACGAGTACCAGCAGCATTTTGAGATAATTTAGGACCCCTTGACACTTTTGGACAAGCCAAAAAAGGCAACCTGTTGTTGTTTAACCAAGCATTATTACTAATATAGTTCTTGGATTGAACATGGACAATACTGTGATTATGAGCCGTTTCAATAGAAAACCTTCTGTGAATATCCATACTTGTCTGGAAACAGTGAGCACAGTCATGTCCAAGCAGAATAGGCTCTCAACTGCACGATAGTTGGATACTTTCATTTACAGTAGTATGGGATGCAAACTGAAACAAGCAAACAGTGCTGTCACATTTCACTTAACGAGGCAATCCTCACAAATTCAAATAGAAACATACCTTATTTGGCTTCATTCAATCCGGATTTGTGGGATGTGTCGTATCTTTGACCATTCGGAACCCGTTTCCTCGTTGCAATTTTCCTCAAGAGCAGGACACTCATCAATCCATATCCGCTCTAATTTGGATAAGCATTGCATGGCTATGGAAGATGGTAGATGCTCCAAATTCTGGCAGTTACTTATCTCAATAGATCTAAGAGATGAAAAATTGCTCAACCATTCTGGCAAGATTTGAATTCCATGAAAACAATCTATCTCCAACTCCTTGAGGGAGGTGAGTTGCTGTAATTGGTTTGGTAATGACTCCAGCTTTCTCCATCCTTTAATTTCTAAGGTTTCAAGAGTATGTTTGAGATTATGGATTGAATTCAGCCCTGGGAATGCCTCTAACTCTTCCCAGAATCCACCAATTCTCAGACGTTTCAATCTGGTCAAGTGGCCAAATACGTCTTCTGGAATGTCAGTTAATCTTGGGAAGTCATAAATCTGTAATTGAACAAGGGATGTTAATTTTCCAAAATCATCAGGTATAGAATTTAGTTGATCCCACTGCGTCATGAATAGCAGCTTCAAAGAAGTACACGATCCCAATCCAATGGGAAGAGATGTTAAGTTGTTACCATGAAAAAGTCGTAGTTGTTTAAGACAGGTGGCGTACTGGAGGCTTGGCATCGACATCAAATTAGGACAACCCCACATGTATATCTCTTCGATGGGCGTCCCCAGTTGAAATTCGCAGGATAAGCCACTCAATTGCAAGCATCCATCAATGATCAACTGGGCAAGTGATGGCATATGACATATCCCGGGAATACTCCTTAATTTGCTACACCGTTTTATGCACAACACTTGTAAACTAGGAAAAATTATTAACTCACCATTTCTGGCCATATCTCCGGGTGGCAACATCCAGTCAACTAAATTCCACATGTCTTCCAATCTAAATTCCTTCAATGCCGGAAATGATTCCTTCACGCCATTAGTTTTGCTCCTTTCCAGATCTACCCCACCGTAGAATTCATGGCCAATGCAACTTACCTTTGACATCCCACTTATCTCGAGAGTTTGAAGATTAGGAAGATGTCCAAGACTTGGGATTTCATCCATATTGTTGCAGTGTACCAATCTCACATCCACCAAATTGTTAGGCAGAGAAAAATCACATGACCATTTATCCCCATGATAGAACCTAAGATAGAAATGCCTCAGGCTTATCAAATTCTTCACCTTGCTCGGGATCCTTTCAAGCTGCCAACACCCTTCAAGTCTTAAAGTTTGCAAATTGTAGAGCTTGCAGGTGGATTCCGGCAATTCTTTGATCTCTGTCCCTGAAGCATCAAGAAATCTCAAATGTTTTAGCTTCCCAATCCAAACTGACAACTCATTTATTTTTGCATCTTTCAAGTTGAGAGTTCTCAGACTTTTAAAATTCCATGACTTTAGGATTCCATCATTGCCTTTTATAAATACGGAACGCAATCTTCCCGCAAAGTCTCCAATTGGAAATACTTCAGCTGTTTTCTCTTCACACATGAGATTCAAATGGCGAACATTGGAAGATATTGTATTCCTTCGAAAATTAGGACGTGCATTCAGATTCAACACCTCTTGTTTTGAAATAGACAATGAGAGATCATGCACCAAGTCATGCATTTTACAGCTTGTGATATTACCAAGCAGTTGTTCCTCCTCAACATCTTGGAAGAATGAATTTGCAAGTAATTCATTAAAACATTTACTCCCTATATCTTCCATATTTTGGTCATTAGCTGTTGCAAGAAGTCCCTCAGCCATCCACAACTGAATTAATTCATCTTTGCCAATGCGATGATCTTCAGGAAACATAGCACAGTATGCAAAACATGGCTTCAAGTACCGAGGCAAATGATCAAAGCTCAGCTTTAATATAGGAAAAATCCCATCATCATTCCCTATTGAATCCAAGACGGGATTGTTTTTAACGGACAGCCAATGTCTTTCCTCTTTGGACTTTCTCATCAACCCACCCAACATCCTTGCAGCCAATGGTACACCTCCGCATTTCCTTGCAACATCCTTTCCAATCACCTCCAAGTTTGCAGATATGGATGCCTCTTCATTCCCAGACTCCACTATTTTTTCAATAATAGACCAACACTCTTCATCCTCCAGTCCTTTCAACTCATGCCTACGCCCGGGAGAAATCTCCATTATTGAAGCAGTTTGTTGTTTCCGTGTGGTAACTATTATGACATTCCCATTGCTTCCACTAACTATTGACAATTCCTTCTTCAAGCTCTCCCACTTCTCAAGTTCCTCATTCCAAACATCGTCAAGCACAAGCAGAAATTTCATGCCTTGCAAGCCTTCTTTAAGTTGCCTCACTATTGTATTCAAACTGCTCAAGCCCCCAATGTTCGTACCCGACAAATCTTGTAACATTTCTCCGAGAATGCTTTGCTCATTAAACTTCTGGGAAACACAAACCCAAATTATTTTATCAAAAAGCTTTCTACCCTCAATTTCTTTCACCACCAATTTGGCCAAAGTTGTCTTGCCAAGACCACCCATCCCCACAATAGGGACAACGGAGAGCACTTGATCATCACTTGGAGCATTCAACAAGTTGATCACTTGAGACACATCACTATCTCTTCCTATAACTTGCTCTGATTTGTCTAGGAAGGAGTGTGTAACTCGGGTTATAGTACTAGTTTGTGGGGCTCTCTCTATCGAGATAACAGCACTAATTAGACCAAGCCCAGCAACATCACTTTTAATCTCGGCCAGCTCTTCATTGATCTTCTTAATTTTCTTCCCCATATGAAGTCGAAATGCAATGGGATTCGAGGAGGCAGAAAAGAAGTTGCTCACCTTCCTACTTGGAGTGCCGCCCTCCACCTTTTGCCTGAGCACTTCGTAGCCAAACTCATCAAGAGCATCTTCAGCTTTGTATGCCACATCTCGAAGCTTTTGCAGCCAAATCTTCACAGACTCTTCTCTGCCTTGTCTTTCCACAGCGTCATGTAACACAGCTCGAATGAAAGTCAAGGTTTCGTTGAGTTTCTGCAGCTTCCCCTTCAAACCCCACGCAAGATCAACCCCTTCAAGAGCAAGTGAAGCCAACTTCTTCAACATCTCCTCCACGACAAATGTAAGAACTATTTCTGCCATCTTTGGTTTCTTCTACTAAACAAGCGAACAAGCAAGCAAGAGAACAAGAGCAGCAGCTCGCGCTGTAAGGTATGTAATGGTTGGTGTTTTTTTTTCTCAGTGCACACAATCTGGTGCGGCTCATTAATGTTTTTTTTGGTTGCCCACCCGGTATCCGGAGCTTTGCCCTGACTAATCCGGAACCGACCTAAGTCGCGCACCTGGGCTATAGTGGGTGAGTGTATTAGTTGGATTAGTGTATTGTTTTGTTTTATTCTTTCTTTAATGTTGGGAAGCAGTGAGATGCATGTGAAAGGCTAAAAGAGTATTCCAACTTTGAGTTTGTTTATGTATATACTGCTGAGTGCTTGCTGACCATAAAGTTTTCAAAAAGCAAGTTGCATTAACATAAGATATAGAATGCACAGAGGTCAGACTTTGGAAGGATGTGTACATGCTTATGCATTTGGTCTTTAGATAGACATTAAAAGATTGGCAGTACTCGGCCTTAGATGGAAATCAAATGCCAGTCATACCACAATAATGCACAGCCTTAGATGGAAATCAAATGCCAGTCATACCACAATAATGCACAGACCATGCATATAAAATTACCTTGCACGCATTATGCTTGGCATATTCCCGAGGCGTTGATTCTTTCTCCATTGCGTTGGTCTTTAAATAGACATTAGAATTAAGAAGAAAAAAACAGAAACAAAAATAGATTAAGAATTAACAAATACTGGAGTGTTATAAAATGGAGGAGATTAATGTT
Organism: Turnera subulata; assembly: GCA_028386065.3. Classification (NCBI taxonomy): domain Eukaryota; kingdom Viridiplantae; phylum Streptophyta; class Magnoliopsida; order Malpighiales; family Passifloraceae; genus Turnera; species Turnera subulata. The sequence continues at coordinate 35,805 of JAKUCV010004105.1, read as the reverse complement.
ATATGAATGGAGGAGAATGATGTTATATGATACTTTTAATGATTAAACTAAAAAAATAGAAAGAGAGAAGTTAGAGAGAATATGGAAGAGATTATATCAACTTTCTCAAAATAAAAGTTTCACTCTTACCCTTACAATCTGTGATGAGAGCCTTTTTATAGCCAAAATTCATCACGATATAGTGTGTGAATATTTAATAAAATATAGTTGCATTTGTTGACTTTAATGACATTAATTCATCAATTATTTACAACACTCCCCCTTGAATATCATTGTATTTTGGATAGAATACGCTTTGGGAAAAAAATTGTCTCGTTAAAAATCTTACCAAGAAAAACTTAGTGGGATAAAAACTTGGTGAAGGAAAAAAGAGTGCAGTGCGTATTCTACTCCCCCTCATTTTGGCCTCCCTTAATGTCTCGAAGTAGTCGCATACCAATCTTCTTTATCAACTTCTCAAAAATTGAAGTAGGCAGTGATTTTGTAAATAGGTCTGCCAAATTGTCACTTGAGCGAATCTGTTGAACACAAATATCACCATTCTTCTGAAGATCATGAGTGAAAAAGAATTTTGGTGATATGTGCTTCGTCCGGTCGCCGTAGAAGTATCCTTCCTTCAATTGGGCAATGCAAGCAGCATTATCTTCATAAATGATTGTTGGAACATTTTTCCCACTATCCAATCCACAAAAATCTCGAATGTGTTGCGTCATTGATCTTAGCCAAACACACTCTCGACTGGCTTCATGTATGGCTACAATTTCTGCATTATTTGAAGAGGTGGCAACAATACTTTGCTTTGTGGATCGCCACGATATAGCAGTTCCCCCATAAGTAAACAAATAGCCTGTTTGTGACTGAGCCTTATGTGGATCAGACAAATAACTTGCATCTGCATAACCAATTAGATCGGGTTTGGACCCGGACGAATAAAACAATCCCATATCTATTGTACCCAACAGATATCGAAAAATATATTTTATCTCATTCTAATGTCTACGAGTTGGGGCAGAACTATGTCTTGCTAATAAACTGACAGCAAAAGATATATCAGGTCTTGTATTAGTAGCAAGATACATTAAAGCCCCAATCGCGCTAAGATATGGTACTTCTGGACCAAGAATCTCTTCATTTTCTTCTTGAGGTCTAAAGATATCTTTCTTTTGATTAAGCGACCTCACAACCATCGGGGTACTTATTGGATGCGCTTTGTCTATATAAAATCTTTTCAATACCTTCTCGGTATAATGTGTCTGGTGGACAAAGATCCCATTTTCTAAATGGGCAATTTGAAGACATAGACAGAGTTTCGTCTTTCCAAAGTCTTTCATCTCAAATTCTTTCTTCAAACAATACACGACTTTGGAGACTTCTTCAGGAGTCCCAATAATATCAACATAAACAGCAATAATAAATTCATATATGGTAAAAAAAAATTTCTTGTCCCTTCACTTTTTTGTTTTCGCAGTTGCTGTCCCTCTTCCTTTTTTTTTTCACTCAACATGTCCCTTTACTCATGAATTACCGGGTCACCTTGTCCTTTTGACCTGAAGCAGCTGGTTGGGAGCTGTGGCGCTGACACGTGTCTGTGGGGCCCACTGCATCTGATTTTATTTTTCTTTTTTCTCTTTCTTTCTTTCCTATTTTCTATTTTCTCTTTTTACCCAATGTTATTTTTTAGATATTTTTTTTAAAAATTAAATCTCTTTCTTCCAGTGAAGAATCCCTTCTAGACCCCCCACCGGCTACCCTCCCCCCCCCCCCAACGACCAACCTCCTCCTCCTCCTCCGCCGTCCGGCGGCGCTGGCATCGCCTACCCCTACCAAGCCCAATACCCACCACCCTCCAACCCTTACTACTACAAAAACAACAACAACCAACAACCGTACCCTTACCCAAACCCTCAACCCACCATCTTCCGCCGCCTCGCCGTCGCCGTCATAAGCGCCGCCATCTTCTTCTTCATCGCCCTCTTCATCTGTTGGCTCATCCTGCGCCCCGCCCGCCCGCCCGGAGTTCCAGGTCACCGCCCTCTCAATACCCAGTTACAAATTCTCCTGCCCCGATTTCGTAACATCTCGTGGTGGGTTGCAAAGGAGGCGGCGGCCTTCGTCTTTGTTAGTCACCGTGAGAACACGTCGGTGGCCAGTCAACAACACACGGTACAATCCACCACCACTAGCAACACCCCAGGCCTTCCTGGGTCAAAAAAATGACCTCAAACCTCTTCCACCACAACCTCCACCCTCTAGACATCAATTAGGCCAAAACTACAATCTTCATCAACATGACCCTTCAACCACCATATGTTGCCCCGCCGGCCATCTCCAACCCATACCACAATCCAACCCAACCACACGCAGACAACAAAACAACACAACCCAGCGTCGGATTCAACATCACAATGACCCTTTAATTCAACCCCTCAATCTGGTTGTTTATGAAGAACCACCTATACCAGTCACCAACAGCAAGATAACAACAAGCCGTCCAATCCACCATCAGTTCGCCACCAACAACCGCGACCACCAACAATACACGCACCCAACCGTGTGATGCAATCTTCGACAAAGCCACAGGAGCACAACCGTTCATGCGTGTGGAGGTGGCGGCGTGTGGCGAGATCCGGTGAAGCAAAGAAGAAAGGAGTAGGTGCAGCGAAATTGAGGAAGAAATGAGCGATTGCTTCTTCTAGCGACGGCGTGAGGAGGAGGACGGAAGAAGGATGGTCGGCGGCGATGAGGACTGTTGAGGTGAGGAAGTGGCGTTGGTGAATGGCTTGATGAGTTTTGGAAGAATGGAGGGTTTTGGTTAATGGGGAGAAAGAGATAATGTTTTTTTTAATACAGGAAGAGATAATGTTTTTAGATAGATAAAATAAGGAATTAACGAATTGTTTAAAATAACATTTTTCATAAATTAATTTTCTAAAAAATAAAATGGAGAAAAAGAATTATAATAGGGTATGGTGCAGGCTCTTAGGACACGTGTCAGCCTCACACGCACCAACCGGCTGTAGGTGGTAATAACGACAAGGTGACCCAGTAAATTAAGAGTTGAGGGACATATTGAGTGAAAAAAAAGGAAGAGGGACAACAAATGCGAAAACAAAAAAGTGAAGGGACAAGAAAAAAATTTTACCATTCATGTATGTACTTTATACTATACATACCAAAATTGGTTTAAACCATGTAAAAATCAATTTAGCTGAATTTTGTATATTCTTGGGAATTAGTTGCTTCAAACAACTTGAATCCTTCAGGGATTCTTATGCATATGTCATGACTTATGGATCCGTAAAAATAGGCTGTAACCGCATCCATTAGATGCATTTTTCATATGTTGCCAGACTTATCAAAGATCGAAAATAATTGCATCCATCACAGGGGAGTATATCTCCTCATAATTAATACTAGGTCGTTTGGGTAAAACCTTATGCGATGAGCCGTGCTTTGTATCTCACTATTATAATTTTTTTCGCACAAATACCCATTTACAATCGACCGGATCTGGTGTATGGACTACAGGTCCAGAAAATTTCTCACTTCACAAGCGACTCTAACACAGCCTTAATTATATCTCTCTATTTTGGTCAATCATTCTGTGCCTACATTCATCAATAGATGTAGGTTCATGATCCTCATTTTCTTTCATAATGTTCAGCGCTATATAAAGCAAATATTCCGTCGACGGTTATTTCACGTCGGTTCCATCTTATTTCTGATACTGAATAATCAATCGAGATCTCTTCATTTTCATTTATTTCAGGTACCTGAGTTGCTTCTGGAACTTTATCATTTGTGTCAGGAACCTTTTCGAGAGGATTTTCCTCTTCTTGAGGACTTTTAATTTGAACCTCTACTAGAGGTCTTATTTTCTTACTAGGGCCATCTTATTTCTTTGCTCCTTTTTCTTTATTGAGAATTTCTATTTTCTATGGAACCGAGTATATTCCACGCTTCTGGCATACTTTAGATTCATTTGCATACTTTAATTGTTCTTCTGGAACATCAATTCGAACAGGAGCATTTGCAGCTGGTATATAAGATTTGGTCACTCTTTTTCAAATCAATAAATATGTCTGGTAATTGTTACTAATCTTTTGTAAATGAATCATCATTTGAACTTCAGGTTCACACAAATTTGATTGAGGATCAAAACTATATATTGATAATGCATTTCAATAATCTCTTGATCCAGCTGCTTATTTTTCTCCCCCTGATGTTGGGTAAACACTTTCATCAAATTAACAATAACCAAATCTTGTTGTAATCAAATCTCCAATGTTTTCAACAATTTTGATGGAGATTCATACCCAACATATATTCCCAAGCTTCTTTAAGGACCAACATTACTATACTGTGGTGGAGCATTAGGCACATATACTGTACAACCAATGGTTCGAAGAAGGGAGATACTAGGTTTGTGACCATGAACCAATTAAATGGGGAGATCTTACGATAACTTGTTCGCTTGAAGCACACAAGTGTTGTTGCATGTAAAATACCATGTTCTCAAACAGTAATATCATATTAACAATGGTCTTGCAATCAATTGGAAGTATTCAGTAAACGATTCATCCAGATCTTTTTTTGGTGTGAACATAAGGTACAGGATGTTCAACCATTATTTTCAATGATATACATTAACCATTGAAGGAATACACCAGTATTATCAAGACATATAGTCTTATAAAATAATTAGGGAAGTGTACCCGTAATTTGGCTTAATTAATAAAATAAGCGCGCAAAATGCTAAATTGCGTCTAATAAGCACACAATAGACCATCTAGTCGATGCATCGATTAAAACCATAAAATTACCTAGACGGTCAACATGGCGGATTTATCAGTCCGCTTACATGTCCCTAAATTATTTCCAAAAACTTGCTGGTGATTCTATGCCAACCTCATCATAGGAAGGCTGAATAATTAATTTTTCTTCGCAACATACAAACACATGGAAAATTCATTGACTTTAAAAACTTCTGTTTTTTTTTTCAATGAATAACCAAATAAACTTTTCATAACTCTACACATCATTATTGATCCGGGATGACCCAACCGGTTCATGCCAAACAAGATATCCATGAGCCAACTTCTAGTTGGTTTTAGCTTCAGGCTGTGTAAACCATGCATTTAATAAATTAGGAAGAATTATTTGCTAGCTTCAGGCTAGTGTCAGCTTCAGGCTATTGTGTACCAACTTCAGGCTATTGTGTGCAAGATTCAGGCTGCTATGTGCTAGCTTCAAGTTGGATACGATAACATTCATTGACTCGAATATTTATATAGTACAATCTAAAGGATAATGAAGGCAACCTTTCTACAATTTGTTTATTATCTTCTGTAGTAGCCTTTATAATATAGAGATATTCAGCATCTCATTCACGTATCGTCTCCTTATAATATTTGCTTGAAAATAAATTCCTTTGAGACTTGAATAAAATATTCATTTATTATTGTAAGTATGAAAGTTCGTACTTATTCAAGAGTATAATGAAATTTATGCTCTTCTGGAGTATAATAAAAATTCATGCTCTTCTAGAGCATAAACATTTTACTCTTCTGGAGCTTATTAAAACTCTTGCTCTTCTGGAGTGTAAATATGTGTTTTTCTAAAGTATAATGAAAGTTATGCTCTTCTGGAGCTTAAATATATACTCTTCTAGAGCATAGTAATCTTCTTCTCATTTTGAGATTGTACTATCATATGTTACTTATGAATAATTTCTGTTTATTAAATACGGAATATGTCATTGCATTGTTTCCAGGACAAATGCCCGAGTCATAATTCTAGAAATGACAGTTTCATGTTCTCATTAAAGATTTAGCAATTATAACATGCTGCAAAACAAACATAATGTAATAAAATATAACACATAATAATAAAGCTGAACATAAAATAAAGACATTCGATATAAATTGACTTGCACCTTCAGGGTAAGCAAGATAGTAATAATATCCAGAAATGAATCTATCTGGAAATTAATATCATGGTCATCATCTTGAACAAATTTGGTTTCAAAAATATTAGATTTGCCCTTCAGGGACACTTGAAAACCTTTTACTAGATGCCTTGTTATAAGGCTTGTTTGTGACCAATTGCATGTTCATAGCCATGACCAAAATTATCACATACAGTCGCATTCACTTCAGGGAATGGAGCAGAGCCAGTTGAATGGAATTCTTAATTTTTCATTAGTAGCTCTTCATTTTGTTCAGCCACAAGAAGGTATGAAATTAAATCAAAATATCTTGTGAAACTTTTTTCACTATACTACTACTGCAGGAGCACATTAGATGCATGAAAAGTGGAGAATGTTTTCTTTAATATATCAACATCAATAACACTTTCTCCACATAGTTTTAACTGAAAGCTTATTCGGAACATAGCTGAATTATATTCATGCACAGATTTAAATTCTTGCAGCCTCAGATGCATCCATTCGTAACGAGCTTTTGGGAGTATGATCATCTTTAGGTGATCATATCTTTCTTTCAAATTTTTCCAAAGATCTGCAGGATCTTTGACAGTAAGATACTCCGTCTTTAAACTTTCATGAAGATGATGACGGAGAAAGATTATTGCTTTTGCCTTATCTTGACTAGATACAGCTTTTGCCTTATCTTGAAAAGATTTTATTGTATCTCCTTGGCCCATAGCATCTAAATGCATTTCTGCATCTAGTGCCCATGACAGATAATTTCTTCCGGAAATATCGAGGACCTCAAATTCAAGTTTTGCAAGGTTTGCCATTATAACAGTAAAGAAATAATAACAAAATATAAAGAGTAGTCAAATAATTATATAAGTATATAAGCTTACTCGATAAAGGCGGCTTAGCCGGCCAACAAATGAAACAAGGCGGCTTTGCCGGCCAACAAAGAGATAAGGCGGGTTAGCCGGCCAATATTGAATTCTAAGCAAATAAATAAATGCGGATAGAAAAGAAGAGATAAGGCGGCTTAGCCGGCCAATATTGAATACTAAGCAAATAAATAAATGCGGATAAAAAAGATTTAGAAATGATTACCTTGACTCGTGCTGATAACGTATTAAAAATGGAGGAGATTGATGTTATATGAATGGAGGGGATTGATGTTACATGATACTTTTAATGATTAAACTAAGGAATAGAAGGAGAGAAGTTAGAGAGAATATGGAAGAGATTATATCAACTCTCTCAAAATGAAAGTTCACTCTCACCCTTACAATCTGTGATGAGAGCCTTCTTATAGCCAAAATTCATCACGATAGAGTGTGTGAATACTTAATAAAATATAGTTACATTTGTTGACTTTAATGACATTCATTGATCAATTATTTACAACATGGAGGAGGGTACTCAACTATTTAGCTAATCCTCAACCAAAAAGATTGGCAGTACTCTGGTTTAGATGGAAAACAAATGCACAGGGAGCCCGTATTTACACTCCTTGTATCTCTATTTGCACTCCCCCTGCTGTTTGTTCCAGTCAAAAGACGCAATTATCCGTGCCTTTCTCTTCCTTCATTTTTTTTCCTTTACTGTAGAGAAGAAACTTTACACCACAAAAATAGTGGAATACAACATGGAACGGGAAAGACAACGGCCACACTAAAAACTTTTAAAAGGTAAAACTGAAAAACTACGAAAAGAAAATCAAAGGGAAGAACGTCTTCAAGATTTCAAGATTTCATCTGGGACGGGCCCGTTAGGAAGTCATCTGGCAAACAGACGGCGAGATTACATAAGCAGTCCACCAAGAAAACCCAACCCTTAAAATTTCCAAAACTTGCAAACTAGGGATAACCCTCGACGACATACTCTCAAAGACGTATCTCATGTCCCAACTAATCCCTATACCTTTGATACCCCAGGTTCCGGCCCCTCTTGCCCCCCTCCCCCTACCAGTTATCCTATCATCTCCTCCAACTTCAACCCATCCACCCAGGCTCGTTCCCATCGATCTCAGAATCACACGGCAGTGGTGCTCTCAGAAGACTGCCATCGAATGATCATCTCGCCCGATGTACTCAGGTCTGGGTCGGGAATGGAGCGACAAGTAGGTTTCCCTCCATGAGTCGAGAGTCTCATACCAGTTCTGTGAAATAATTATCTTGGTATTGTACTGGTTCCCTAGTTCTCGTTTCTTCGAGCTCTTATCATTTGCTATATTTCCCATGTCTTTGTATTAGTCCAATATTTATACTAATTAGGAGTTGATTTGAATTATCGACTCCTAAACATGTCATCAGCTCAAGTATATACCTCCTGGTTTACAACCAAAAAGGGAAGAACCTCTGGGCATACTCTTTACATACATAATACTAAGTTTAAGAGCGCTTCTATTCCCAATCCAGGGTTTCCTCTTCCTAATTCTAGGGAAACAGTTTCCTCTCACCACGTTTAATTGGCAAGATCAAGCTTTCCATTATGCTAAGACAGAGGCCTATTTATTATTCTCACCAATTGATTAGAGGGCAACGTCCAGATAATAAACATAAAGCATGCTCTCTTATTGATATCGTAGGTAAAGACATTTTGCAAGAGCTAAGAAACAAAGAAAAGGGCACTAAATATGGAACAAAACTAGCTACAACACTGCCAGTCAACTACTGATGCTACAGAAGAAGACGCTAATTTCACTGGCACGGACTACAACTGATAACTACAGCTCAACTACTACCACCCCCTACATACAAACTAGAGGCTGGAGACAAAGAAGGAAAGTTGAACCCAAATGGAACCATCACGGCTAGGACTTGAAGAATTATGATGGTGCACCAAGGTATGAAGCCAGTCGCAATATGTCGCTGAATATTCCACCAGCCGTGACTTGAGCTCCGGCACCAGGCCCCCGAACTATTAGTGGCTGCTCCTTGTACCTTGTAGTCGTGAATGCTATGATGTTATCAGAACCTGAAAGCTGTGCAAATGGGTGATCTTTGCTGTACCTTCGCAACTCTACCCGGCCTTCTTGATTCACCGCATCCACCACCCCAACATATCTCAACACCTTCATCACATACGCAGTAGTTCAAGCAAATTCAATACCGAGTAAGGTTAAAGAAGAAACTGCCATATGGTAAGAAGAAATAATCAAGTAATACAGGAGCAGAAACTAGACTGAAATAAGAAGCCTACAGCAGAACAAGTAATTGAGAATTACAAATGTCAAAAATCTAAAAAATGTGGTAACACTTTCATAGAAAAACAAACTCTTTGTAGAAAACACTAATGCATAAATCGTTTTATAGTGGCTAAAGCCCGAAGTCCTATATCTAAAGACAATTAATATCCAGTACTCTATTGCTTTTTTTCTTATTGATGAAGAATATCCTGTTCTACGATGGTCCTAGGGGAATCTATGAGACTTTAAAATTTTCAAACACACTAACTTCTACAGTAACTTGAATGGCATCATACTAACACTAAAGTTCTTTTCCCTCTGTTCTTAATCCATTCTCCTTTCAGCTAGACCATCAGAAGAAAAGGAGCAATAGTCCCACATATGATAACCAAGAACCAAACTCACGCATCGTCAAATTGAAGCACTGTAACTCAGATATGGCTATCTGAGTTGAAAAAGTGATAAAGTCCAGTAAAACAAAAAGGGAAACCAGAGGTTAAGTGCCAAGATAAACTTACATCCCCCGCATCCTCCGCCTCTTTTCTTTTTCCAGCCATCTCTGGGTCAAACTGTGGTAACCGCTTGGTTCTGGCACAAGACTTTGAACAGGGATATCAGAAAGTTCCAACTTCAAACCAGATTCTCTTGCAAGAATTATCACCTGTAAGATGCAGAAGGTAGTTGTTTTAAGTTCCAAACTACATCACTCTTTTTACATTCCAATAAATGTATATATTAGCAACAATTGAGACAATCAAACCAATTACATAACCAATTTGACAGAGCCATTTAGTTAGACACTACCTTTCTGGCAACATCTGTTCCAGATAGATCATCCCTTGGATCTGGTTCGGTAAAACCTGCCTGCTTTGCCTCTGTCACCACATCACTGAATGCTCGTGTGCCCACAAAACTGTTGAATATATAACTTAAAGTCCCACTGTAAAAACAAATATTGCAGGAGTATAATTTCTGTCAGATTGTACGGGAACAATAAAACATGCAGCATCAGGTGCTTAAACAATAATTTGACAATTAAATTTTCGGTGGTTTGTGTTTCATGTTACTTGCAATTGATCATGTAAACAAGACTTGCCTGAAAATTCCTTCAATCCTCAATATTTTATCCCCAGTTTCAAGCAGACCTCGTAAAGTGCTGATAATTGGAAGTCCAGCTCCAACAGTTGCCTCATAAAAGTAGTGCGTGTAGGATTGCCTTTGAAGAGCTCTTAATTTCAGATACTGGATTTATATAAAGCAAAAAGAAAGAAGAAGATTATCAATCATCAGACTTATAAAGGTAACAGTAATATGCAAATCAAAATCTTCAATCAGTATTAAACAGGAAACACATAATGTCTGTACCCAAGGTAATGAAGAGGCAAACCAAACAACAGAGTCATGCAGTTATTCGGTCATTACTTTAACAAAATAGAACCAATACAGAATCAGAAATAAAAAAGATAACTTTAAAAATTTGAACAAATTTTCCTCTGCTACTTTCCTTACTAGTATTTTAGGCTAAAACAATACAAGCAGCAGTTTGAGATAGTTTAGGACCCCTTGACACTTTTGGGCAAACCAGAAAAGACAAGCTTTTGTTGTTTAGCCAAGCAATATAATACTGTGATTATGAGCCATTCCTAGGCAAAACCTTCTATGACTATCCATATTACATGGCTTCTTCCAGAGTATTCTGTAATAATCAATATGGAGAACGCTGAATTATTCTGACCTTAAAACAACAGACTCCGCCATCCATATGGCAGACATCAAAGAGAAACTAATCTGTTTATGACAGCCCAAGGCAACAAAAATGTCTATCAGGGTCTCTATAGTTTTCCAATTTAGTAAAATCTATGATTTAAGAAGACGGGTATTTTCAGGATAGTATCTAATATTAGCCTGTGACTAGAAAATGATGGCCACGTACAGTACAAATTTATTACCACCAGCTAAAGACGGTGAGGAGCAATTTTAAGCAGCATACATTAGTTGCCATTCAGCTTTAGTTTGTATTATTCCTGTTACCTGATCAAGAGGACCTGAATTTGCTTTTTTGTTTGGGGTGATCACATGAATTCCCTTGCACAACCAATCATAGTAATGGCTAGCAACACTTGAATCTGCAGTGCAATCTACCAGAACAGTATTTGGAATAAAATGATTTCCATGCACATGTTGAGTGAACTTTGCCAGGTCAGCTACTTCGCCTTTCTCCTTTGTCAATTCTCTCCATCTTGACAAGTCGATCCCACTAAAAAAGAAAAGAGTGGCTGAAATTGTTATGCAAGTACGAGAATACTAGGATTGCTTCCAACAAAATAAACAGTATACTTGTCTGAAAACAGTGAGCACAATCATGTCCAAGCAGAAAAGGTTCTCAACTGCACCATAGTTGGATATCTTCCAAATACAACTCCATTCTATACAGTTTATTACCCAGAAGCTCAAAGCAAGGGAGAGAACATAATAATGAGCCTCAACCATCGTCTTACAGATAAGATTGCAAATAACCCCAAAGGAACAGGCTATGCACCAGATAGTTAATAGGTTTTTTGTTTACTGTCTAAGGTGTAAAAGTGGAAACAATATCAAGTTTGGAACTTAAAATGTAGACGCTCAAACCAAGCTCAATTTTAGTGTAATATTATCATGATCAGTAATAACTTTCCACATTGGCCAACATGTCATCAGAAAATACACTCACAATAAAATCTATCTATCCAGCACAGAAAACTCAATATAGAACAGCTGCCATGGTTAGAACTGTAGTCAATAAATATGAAGTTGAAACAACTCCCTCCCTACCTCCATCCTTCAAATGCAGAACAGTATGTTTTTTATTGATTAAAAAATCCATTGGTAAGGGAATGAAAGGAATTCAGTACGTAGATAAAAAATATTTTCATTTACACAACAAAATCTACCATCAAAAGTATTGAGTATGCACGCTAGTGTTCACTTGGACAAAAAGTTATAGAAGCTTAAACTTACGTATCACTCAAAAGCATTGTACTTGATCCAGTGATGCCCATAACACGCAGATCAATGTTAAAATCTTCCTTAAGAATTGCCGCCTGCAATAAAAAATTCAAATTTTCATATTCAAGTACAGAAAATAATTTAAATCAAAGCCAACGCAACTAAACTAAGCTTCAATCACAATGTAAGTTGGCCTCATATTGGAATAAGCTCTATCCATCATAACCTTTTATTTTCTCCACCAATTACTTGTGGCTACTTTGGCAAGTAAACGCAAGAATTGATAGTGAATCACCAAGTTTCCTACTGAACCTCTTTATCGTTTAAAATCAAACAGTAATTTAATTCGAACAAATAGAAGGTATAATGCAAGCCTTCTTTGTACCTGATCTCTAAGCTGATCGAGTAATGTCCCACCAATCAAGCCAGGACCAATGATTCCCATTGCTATAGTGGTTTTGGAGAGAAAAAACCTTGAATGAACAGCTTTCAAGGCCCTTATGCAATCTTCACGTTTGACCACTACAGTAATATTGTACTCAGAACAACCTTGAGCAATTGCGCGGACATTAATACTAGCCTGTATTGAGACATTGAAAATACTGTCATTGATATAGTTAATATTGTCATTGTTGAGTGGAAATATGAGAGAAAGCTGAGCAACTATAGTGCACTTCTCTTACCTTTGCTAGAGCACTGAAAAGAGTGGCACTAACTCCTGGTGTACTAGCCATTTTCTGTCCAACAGTAGCTAAAATGCTGCAATTTGGAATTACTGCAATCTGATAATGAGAGAATAACTACAGTTATTTGGGAATTCCATTACAGTAAACATGGATGCTGTTGCACATGAAGCAAAGAAATGGACTTCCAAAACCCAGATCCTTAAAATGAAACACCAAAGACGCATTTAATTGCAACAGGTATGCAGACAGTTATCACAACTAAATTTTTATATGCTTTAAAAATAAATTGATGACTGATCCAAAACATAATTCTCTTACAAGATATTAAGAATTTTGCAAGTAAATAAACCAGTGTATTGGAAGGGAAGCAGTGAGATAATCTCCTAGAGGGAGAGAGATCATAAATGTTTACAATATTCGTCAATAACATTGCAATTAAACAAACAAAATCACCTGAGAAAGACGTCCAGCATCCAAAGCTTGGCGGAATCTAGATTGCAGAGCCTCTGCAACAGCTTTCACTTCCTTCTCAGGCACAGCAAAGCAGACAGAGTGCTCACTGCTAGCCTGCATGAAATTTAACATCAGCATTCATGTTAACTCAGAAAATCATTCAACGAAAATCGGAGGATAACGATACCTGCGATATCATGATAACGTTAGCTCCGACGTCTTTCACAGCACCAAAAATGGCACTGGAGGTACCAGGAACACCGGCCATTCCAGTTCTGCCAACAAAAAGCAATATATATTTGTAGTAAGACAATTGAAACATTGAAAGATTGCAACTGGAAATAAGAATAAGAAATCACCAGAAAATAACTGACCCCTCAACATTCACAAGGGCAACATTGTCTATTGTTGCAAACCCTTTGACTGGAGATTCAAATTTCTTGGCATCTTCCGTCGAAGACCGACATATCATTGTTCCAGGAGCGGAGAGGTTGAAAATATTCCGTATAACAATGGGTATATCATATCTCATTACAGGGATGATAGTGCGGGGATGTAGAACATTGGCGCCAAAGTATGACTGCACATTAACAAGAATATAGTCTTAGAGACATGCAACCAATCAGTTTCAATCAAATTTTGATTAGTCCAAAGAATAGTAATTTTTACCATTTCCCAAGCCTCTTGATAAGACAATGTCTTTAATATCACAGCCTCACTAACTGAAAACACAATCAAAAAGTCAGAACACAAGCTTCAAATTCTCGTACTATAACGGAATATGCATTCTCTAGTAATAGAGCAGTTATGCTAAAGAAGTAGCCACAAACCTTTTCTCGGGTCTGCACTGTAGACACCATTAACGTCGGTCCAGATTGTGACTTGTGAAGCCCTTAGAAGAGCGCCCATTATAGCTGCAGAGAAGTCACTTCCGTCCCTCTTCAATGTCGTGGGAATATTATCAGGGGTACTGGCAATAAAACCAGTAGCAACTATTGTCTGAGCTGGATTCCGAGCGAACCATTCATCCAATCTCTTTTCAGATTCTGTGAAGTCAGGATCGACTTGATTAGTGCCAGAAGGATTTACAATGAGCACTTCTCTCGTATCCATCCATTTACAATCAACCCCATTCTGCACAAGAAAGTAACAACGTCAACAAAAAAAAAAAGATTGTAACCAACACTTGGAAATGGAAATACACCCTTTATAGAAACAATGGAACAACTGCAAAACCTTTCTGATAACATATGACAACAACTGAGCAGACCATAACTCCCCATGTCCAACAACAAAATCAGAAAACGACTCCGTAGCATGGCCAGCTGCAATTCGATTAAGTAGGTCATTAGCAACAGTCAAAAGAAAAAACTTCCATTCAAGTTCAAAAAAAAAAAAACAAAAAGGAGCCAACAGCCAAACATTTCATAATAATACCAATGTATATAGCGCGAAGCATGGCCTTGAGGTTGTTAATATCGAGATGCAACCGTGACATGAAGCTAGCAAGATCATCCCCGTCGAGGAGATCCGACGCGGTGGCCCGGTGCTTCTCGAAGACGGCATCCACGGCCTCCAGGTAGGTACCGTCCCGCGACTGAGCCCTGTGGATCAAATCATACATCATATCGGTAACCTTGGACATCGCCGACACCACAACCAGCTTCCCTTCGGAGCCGTCCTTCACCACAATATCCGCCACGTTCCGAATCCTCTCGGAGGTCCCGACGCAGGTGCCGCCGAACTTGTGGACCGACCACAGCTCCCCTTTCGGCATCCGCACCTTCTTCCCTTCCTCCTTCGATTCGTCGAGGAGAACCGCTGGCAAACCGGGGAAAGAAAAAAAAAACTTAAAATTAATGTAAATTAAGAAATAAAGAACAAAAGAATCAGTGGCAGAGTAGGAAACCTTTGACCGGGAAGGCGGCGGCGGCATTGCGACGGAGAGACGACCACGCCGGTTCTCTTCTTCTACCACCTCTAGCAAAGACCGGACCGTAACTGAAACAGTTTTTCAAAAAATAAACAGAATATGAGTAAGATTTGATTGGCTACTCCAAAACCGACGTCGCAGTAAAGGGATGCAGGTTGGTTGGGTTGGGTTGGTTACCTGAGGAGAGAGGGGGGAGGGGGGAGGAGGAAGCGGGAGGGGATCTTGGAAGCGGCGTCGTTTAGGAATGCGTTGGGGCGGGGGAGGAGACGCGACGACGGGTCGGAGAGCAAAGTGGAAAACGCCATGAGACAGACAGACAGACAGAGATGTGGAGGAGGAGGAGCAAGAGAAGAGGAAGTGGAGAGAGAAGAAAGAATAATGTGGTGGGTTTTGGTGGGGTTGGTGGGATTTGGCGGCTTTTATATTGGGAGAAAGTGGAGTGAGTGAGTGAGTGATGATGAGTAGGAGAGAGGGAGAGGGAGGGTGCGGCCAATGGGAAGGATCGCAGGTAGATTCAGTGAAGTGGTAGAGGGAAGGGTCAGAGTTTGATGTGTTGTTGGATTTGGATGAGTGTTTTTTGATGTGTTGTTGGATTTGGGGGACGTCCAATATTCTTTCCAAGTCCGAATCCAACTTGGAGTGCAATTCAGCATCAAATTATTGAAACACACAAATCACAGGTAATCCGAATAAATAAAGGCATTGTTTTGTTTCGAAAGGTTATAAAAGAACTTATCTAAAAAAAAAAAAGGAAGGTTATAAAAGAAAAAATGTCTGTAAAATCATAAGTGATAATATTCGGAGAAACTATATTCTAATGTATTATAAAGGGTCATATTATTATAACCACGTCTAAAAAACTAGTTTAAGATCTAAATTACTCAATTATGTTATTCGTTATAAATATAAAGCTTTTAGACTATCATCCAAATTCAACCTATATACATACTAGATTATATTGAAAAAAAAAACATTTTTTCACTTGATAACACGGAATGTTATTCACAGGTTTTTTTTTTCTCCTTGATAAACCAATACTAGTGTGGATAAATGTTTGACTTGCAGAAAACACAACTAGTACATAAGTAAAAGGAAATGCGAGAAATAAGGTGTTGTCTTCATTCTTTTCGCTGCTTCTTCTGTGGAGGGAGGTTGTGGGACTGTTGTTGTGGTTGAGGCTTTTTTCTTTGCTCCCACTCTGGAAGGCCCAATACGTGGTGGTGCAGAAACGTTTCTCTTTCGTACGACAATGAGGTTTTTCTTGCACGGTTGGTTGTGATGAACATGGGAGGTTTCGATATTATTCTGGAGATGGATTGGTTGTCCAAGTACAGTGCTATGGTAAACTATCGAACAGAACCTGTGAACCCCCGAAACTACCCTCTACCACTATCCAGTTTCTGCTGGCTTGGCATTGTGAAAGTTGAAAATATGACTCGTCCCATGATAACATCTAGATTGCAGGTTAGTTGGCTACTGTGATGCTGACTATCCAGGTGATCATGATACTCGACGTTCAACTACTGGGTATCTTTTTAGACTCGGGTCTGGAGCAGTGTGGCGTGTTCTAATTCCTTGTTGTTATTTCTGTTCTCTTCCTGATTAGGGTTCAGAGGTGACGACTTCAATTGTGCTTTTCAAGATTTCTTACTCAATAATTCATATTTACTGGCAAAACATCGATGTTCCCTTTGGTAAACATCGATGTTCTCATGACCGTTGGTCCAATAATTCAAATTTACTGGCCAAACATCGATACAAACTTAATTATATGGTAAAGGTTTCAAGATGTTAATTATGGGAGGAACAAAAGACTACTAATATGAAGCACCAACTAGGGCTACTAATCCATCAAATTGCAAGGATACGATTGTTTTGATTTTTTTATACTGAGAAGCAGAAGAAAGGTCTTGCTCTCCACCCCAACTGATTCAGCGCATAAATTCTCAAGCCGATACCAAACAACAATTGCCTTAACATTTCTTTGTTCATCCTCAGATTGTAAAACCATTTAAATTACAACCATTAATATCCCCACGTATCGGGAATAAGCCAACTCCGCATATCACAATCTACGCTACTCGGGTTTTAGTCCATAAACACACCGTTCATAATAAAGATGCGAAACAGAGATGATTTTAATGACAATAAACAAGGGGAAAACAAAACTTACAAGACAAAAAAAAATGATAAGGAGCAGTCAGTGATTTGGTAATTTTTTTTACCTTTCTGGTTTTTTTTTTTTGAGAATCTTTTTGGTTTTCTCTCTTGTTTACACACATCCTCACAATTAAAAATTATATGAGGCACGGTGGGTTAGGTACATTTTATCTCCTTGAATTTTAGTCTCCAAACAAATCGCCAACAAAAAAAAACCGACAATTTACCTCTTGAATTTTATGATTATTTCATTTACATTTCGTGGGAATTAGGTTTCAGTGAATAATAAGGTAGTAATTTGCAAAAGTTTGAGAAGTTAAAAAAACACAAACACTACAAAATATGGACCATTTGAGAAATGAGTTTTGCGTTTAATACACCAATCTCAAATCAAAAGGGTCCAATTAGAACCAGTTAGGAAGTTGTTTATACAATAAGCTAGAGAGCAAAAAGACAAAAAGTATAATATGACATATTGAACCTGTACAAAAAAATTCCAATTGGTTCTACAAAATTATCACCTAAAGAGTATCCAAATACATCTATCAAACTTGCCATCTTCATATTGCATTAAATTAACACATAGAAATACATTTTTATCAAATTCTTACAAGATCAAACTTTTTTTGAGCATTTATGCATAGAAAAAAATGCAATATCATAAAACGCAAATAGTCAAATTATGACTCGAACAGCTTACCTTCAAAACGAAATCTAGATTGCAAAGCCTCAGCTACAGCTTTCACTTCCTTCTCAAGCACGACAAAGCAGACAAAGTGTTCACTGCTAGCCTGCGATATCATGATAACGTTAGCTCCGACATCTTCCACAGCACCACCTTTGACGGAGGTTCATATTTCTTGGCATCTTCTGTCTCGTTGACAAAAGACCGACATAGCATTGTTCCAGGAGCGGACAAGTTGAAAATATTCCTTATGACAACGGGTTTTTTTTATGGAAACGTTATAACAATGGGTATATCATATCTCATTACAGGAATAATAGTACGAGGATGTAGAACATTGGCGCCAAAGTATGACTGCACATTAACAAGAATATAGTCTTACAAACATACAACCAATCAGTTTCAATCAAATTTTGATGAGTCCAAAGAATAGTAAATTTTACCATTTCCTAAGCCTCTTGATAAGACAACGTCTTTAGTATCACAGCCTCACTAACTTAAGACACAGTTAAAAAGTTAAACATAAGCTTCAAATTCTCGTACTCTTTAAGATTAAGAAACGTGCATTCTCTACGAATAGAGCAGTTATGCTAAAGACGTAGGCACAAACCTTTTATGGGTCTGCACTGTGGACACCATTAGTGATATAGTTATGGGAATGTGGGTAGGTATTTCTCTTAGGGTTACTGTGTGTGCTTGTTTATTTGAGAGGGGTGGCTTCCTTTATATATCCCCCTTAGGGTTGATCTAAAGACTTTGGGCATTTCCTTAAAGTTATCCGGCCCATGCTATTGGGTTATGATTTTGGGCTCCCCTATCAGTAGCCCCTCAAGTGAGGGGTTAGGTGTACCTTATTTTTTTTTTGGTTCACGTGACCCCTCACTTGTCTAATTTTTATCTTTCCTCTAAAATTTTTGAAATTTCTTATTGGTTTTTTTTCCTCCACAAACAGTTTCTATGCAGTTTGATTTTCGTGCCCATTCTTATCCATTGGTTTGGCTGGTGCGATTATAGGTACAATTCTCAACTTCCTTGCACGAGCCTTTAAGGTTCAGGACCGCTGTTTGGGTTCTTTGTTTTTCTATCTCCCAGTAGGGACTCTTCAGGTTCCGGACCGCTCTTCGGGTCATTTGTTCTTTTTGCTTCTTTGCAAAGGCATTTCAGATTCCAGACCATCATTTGCGTCCTTGGTTTTATGTATCTTCAGCAGGTTGACTGAATTGCTCTAGGGTTCAGCCCCTTGCTTATCTCTAGGTTTCCGTCCACTGAAGAGATCATGTCTTCTACATGTCTTTAATTATTATTCAGGGTTTAGCCTCTTGTATTTAAATTCCTGACCATTCATAGGGTCATGCCTTATATATGTCTTCAGTTAGTTGATATGCTGGTGCCACTTTTTAAGGTTTTTCGTACTACCCGTGCATCGTAGCTAACTTTAAAGTTCTGGACCCTTCATTGAGGGTTTTACTTTGTTTGTCATTTGGGTTCCGGTACTCTTTCTTGAGGGTTCTCATACTGGAGTACTTGGCAATTGTTCACCAGGCCTTTGGAACTTTGAAAGGCAATTGTACACCCTGGAGGTTCCAGACCCTACTTGGAGGGCATTTGTATGTTTGAATGTTCTGCCATTCTTCACCGAACTTTCGGACCTCTAACGGGCAATTTTACACCCTTAGGGTTCCAAACCCTAACTAGAGAGCATTTGTATGTTTGAATGTTCGGTCATTCTTCACCGAACTTTCAGACCTCTAATAGGCAACTCTACACTATTAGGGTTCCGGACCCTGACTGGAGGGTGTTTGTATGTCTGAATGTTTGACCATTCTTCACCGAACTTTTGGAACGCTGAAGGCTATTCTACACCCTTAGTGTTCTGGACTCTAACCGAAGGGGATTTGGATTTGTAAGTTTGAATGTTCAGCCATTCTTCACTGAACCTTCGGAACGCTAAGGGATATTCTATACCCTTAGGGTTCCAGACCCTAACCGGAGGGGATTTGGACTTGTAAGTTTGAATGTTCGGCCTTTCTTCACCGAACCTTCAGAACACTAAGGGCTATTCTAGACCCTTAGGGTTCCAGACCCTTCATTTTACTCGATATAACTGGCCATTATTCACCAGGTTCCCGGACCTTAAATGGGCTATTATTCACCCTTTATGGTTTCGGGCCGTTCGTTGAGTGTTTACACCCTTAGGGTTTCGGACCCTTCATTGAGGGTTTACTTTGTTTGAATGCTCTACAATTCTTCGCCAAGCCCCCAGACCTTTACTAAGCCATTTTTCTCCCTTAGGGTTCCAGACCCTTCATTAAGGGTTTACTATGTTTGAATGCTCGGCAATTCTTCGCCAAGCACCCGAACCATTACTGGCCACTTTTTGCCCTTAGGGTTCCGGACCGTTCATTGAGGGTTTACTTACTATTTCTGGCCATTATACACCAGGTTTCCGGACCTCTAATGGGCCATTCTTCACCCTTATGGTTTCGGACACTTCATTGAGGGTTTACATGCTATTCTTGGCCATTATACACCAGGCTCCCGGACCTCTAATGGGCCATTCTTCACCCTTATGGTTCCGGACCCTTCGTTGAGGGTTTACTTGGTATTCTTGGCCATTATTCACCAGGTTCCCGGACCTCTAATGGGCTATTCTTCACCCTTATGGTTCCGGACCCTTCGTTGAGGGTTTACTTTAAAATTTCCTAGGAATCTCGGTCACTCATATGGCCATTTGTGTTTATAGACGCTTGGTCTATTTGTTGACGGTTTGGGACACTGAGGTGAGCTCTTTATTCTGCCCATACTACAGTCCAACCTCTTCAACTTTTCTTCCCCCGGGGTTGCAATGTAATGCCATGCGAATAATGTTACTAATCATGCAAACGTGTCTAAATGAACCTATATGAACCTAATATGAGTGAATGCGAAGAACATAAGGAATGTTTTCCTTGTCTATCATTTCTTTTCAGTGATCCGTATCCTTCACCTCTGGTAGCTTCCGGACCACTAAACGTTCGTACTGCTCATTGGCATTCTTTGGCCACTTGTTGGGACTTTGGTTTCTATACCTCTATGTTCATTAGACCTTCCCCGTACTATGCAATTTGCTTGCGTTGTGGATGTCCTCTTGGGACTTTGCGATGGTTCCCTTACTGAGGTAAGCATATGGATTCACTTGAGATCAAGAACACTGATTTGTGCTTCGGCATTCCCTGGACCATTCTTGCTTTGTGGCATTTGTTAGGGTTTTTCGCATTGTTCGACACTCTTTGGCCTTTGCATTTTATGAACCCTTTGGCCTTGGTGCTTTATGAATCCTAGGGGGCCATATGCATCTCATGGTGTCTTGCTCTCAAGTTTCCTCCTTAAGCTTTCCTTGAGTAGTGAACTCGCCCTTGCACACTTTCTTTGTGATCTTCTAGATTACCTCTTGGTATTCCTTAGTGCTATGCATGTATTGGGCAATTGTTCTTACCTTTGTTGATTTTTGAATGTTCGTTGGGTATCTCATCTTCCGGGCAGCTGTTTTCGTTTGATAAATTCTTATGTTCGTGTAGCAGGGTTCCTCTCCAAACTTTAGTTTGTTTTAATTAAAGCTGTATGGACTCGTTTGTTCCTTTTGCCTTCTCAGCAGGCTTCTATCTCCATCTTCTGCAGATGCCTGACCTCTCATGAGGGTTCCTCTCTCCCAACATGCTTTAATTAAAGCATCTTGCACCCTTTTGCATGGGCTTCCGGGACTCTGACACCTCAATAGAGGTCTTCACGAATAATCCCCTTATTCTTATGGTGAGATCGGTAGCCTACCTTCTGGTAGAGCTTCATGGGATGTATGTTGCCATCATGGAAGCTTTCCGGAACCTAAGTGTCCCAAGTGTATTGATCAGGTGTCCCTCCTCATGTGTGTTCTGGAAGCTTTCACTGGCACTTTTACTAAGTTCTTTCCTTCATAATGGAGGAATTTCCTGGGACATACTTAGGTATTTGCCTCTTCTCGATCGTCCTTCGAATTATTTATTGACCCTTTATTAGGGTATGTTTCGTTTGAACAATTCAGGTTCTCGAATGTTATTTGACTGCTGCGAATGTGTTTCCGGTCGCCTGGATTATCAGAGGTCGGGCCACTCCATTTGTTTTGTGGATACCTCAACGTTTTGGCATGTGTTCCGCCCCCTTTTGATGTTTCCTTCTGGAGGTAGATCATATTGAGTTGAATCAAGTTTGTTCCCTTTAGTCCGTTCACTTTGTTTTCCAGGCTTGAGCATCACCTCGTTGCCTTTGTTCAATATTTGGACGATCATTGGGTATCTTATCTTCCGGGAAGTTGTTTCCTTTTGAAGGATTTTTGACTTCTTGTAATGAGATTCCTTCTCCCTTTTAGTTGGTGTTCTACTCCTTTTTATAGGCTCCCTCTCTGAGTTACATCTTGCTTTAATTAAAGCAATGTTTGCTATCAATTTTTTTTTAATTAATTTTCTGGCCTTCTGCAACAGCCCGGGTAAAATTTTTGATTTTTACCGGGACTGTAAAAGTCTTTTTACCGTGATATACTGTTGAATTAATCTTGGGTAATTAATTCAAGGTAAATCGGGCGTCGTTTTTCAAAACCGAGAGTTTTTTCGTGCTCGAGAGAAACTTTCTAACTAACCGAGCCTCGGTTTTCAGTTCCGAGACTTGGACGATGCTCAGGAGAATTAATCGAATCTTCCGAGCCCAAGTCATATTTTTGGACTAGGGACAGAAGATTAAGGTTATGCCCCTGTCCTCTCCCCTTTTCTTCTTTTCTTTTCTTCTTTTTCTCCTTTCTCTTTTTTCTTTCTTTTCTCCTTCTCTTTTCCTTCAGCCGCCGGCCCCTTCTCCTTTTCTTTTCTTATCACTTTCCGTTTTCCTTTCCCGTGATTCATTTTTTTTCTTCCTTGATTTTTTTTTTGTTGTTTCCCATCTCTCCCCTTAATCTACACCTTCTCACTTCCTCGCCCTCTCTCTTCTGCTTCCCCTCTCCCCCTGCCAAACCCATCTTCTCCTCTGCCCATCACCTTCCCTTTTCCTTCCTTCTCTCATTGTTCCTCTTCTTCCTTTATCTCAGCCTTCCCCTTCTTCCCTCTGCTCGCCTCCTACCTTTCCCCTTCTCTTCTTATTCCACGACCACAGCAGCCAAGCGACGCTGCCGCCGCCACGACGATCTCGACATCACCGCCGGGACAGAGCTCAAGCCTCTCACCGCGCCGTCTCTGGCAGCAGTGGCCATGGACTGAGGCGGGATGACCAGGAAGCGGAGTCACTTCCTCCTTCCTCCTTCTTCCTTCCTTCCAGGCGCCTCCACCCCCACGGCAGTTGACGACCAAGGCCGGACCACCACCGACAGCAGCCAGCCGTCTCGATCTGCAGCCACCAGCACCAGCACCTCGCCGCCCTCGTCTCCTTTTCCTTGCACCGCAGCTCGCTCCCGTTCCGCCCTGCCGTCGGCCGAGTCGTCCTCAACCATGCTCGGGTGTTGTCGATTTGGACTTCACCGAGTCAATGGTGAGTTAAGTCTGATGAGATGGGCTGTTAATTAGTGGGTAATGGCTGATGGTCTTGGTTGGTCCATGGGCTTAAACGTATGGACCCAACTTTTGGACCTGGAAATTGTTCTGGGCAACTAAAACTTGGATTGAATAATTAACTTGGATTTTGGTAAGTTTAATGGTTTAATTAGCTAAAAAAATCTGGGTAAGTGATATTGAGACTAAATGGATAATGATTTCTTAAATCTGGAACCATGATTAGGATTTGAATTATGCTCCCAGAATAATATTAACACTAATTAGTCAATACCATTAATAATACAATTAATAATTCTATTGCGGACTACTAATTTGATGAATAAATCAATTTGTACGACTGATAACCTTACTAACAGTTTTTGGAATTGATGATTTGATTATTTTAAGTCGAAGAATAATTAAATGGTCAAGGTCATATGCAAGCCAAAATGTGATGAGGATGGATAATGATTTAAACGGTATTATATATATACTATGGATACAAATGGTAATATATAAATGAGATATGACTAATTTTGGAATTAAGGTAATAATCTTCTTATGAATAGTTGGAAATATGTAAATGTTATAATTTTCAGAAAGATTATTTCATAGAAATTATATATATATATATTTTTTAAAGGACATTTGATATGAGAAATAAATAGCTTAACGGAAATTATTTTGGAAAATATATACTTACGGTAAATATTTTCTTTTGGGAAAGAATATAAATACTCCTGAAAAATATTTTTGAAAAGAGTTTTAATTAAAGTTTGGTACCGAAATTATATTCGGATATACGTACGGTATAATATTTTCGGTAAAAGATAATAATAACGGATATGAACCGGGATGGGTATATTTCGTAGTATTGGCATCATTGTATACCGATTATGTGCATTTATGTGTATGTATTGTTTTGTGGTATAGGTTTGGATATCGGGCAGTTTCCCGAGGAGCCGGCGTCGGACCGGTCATTACTTCCGGAGTTGTGTAATCGGCCAAGGTGAGGATGGATTTCCTTCAATATGTGCCTATATTACTCGGTAGTTGTGTTTGTTGGTTTTACACTGTTGGATGTTGCATTTGCTATGTTATGCTTCGGGATGTTTATCCCATTGTCTTGATTGTGGTCGGGATGTTTATCCCAGTATTTGGTTGGTACTTGGATGTTTTTCTTGAGTTTTTTTTGGTACAACGGATAATGGATTAAATAAATAATAAATTGTGACAAGGATGTCGATCCTTGGTATTTTGGATGGGATGTCTATCCCGGTATTTTTGTTGGGGATGTTGATCCCCAGGATTTGATTTTGATAACGATATTATAATTGTCGCGTGATATGTAGTGGTACGACTCGATGGTTTAAGACTGTTTCGTGGTGGCCTTGACCTGGGTTCTTGTGATAAGCATGTCTATGCTTGGGATGTCTATCCCGTGATTATTTTTGGGATGTCGATCCCTGGGTTCTCTGGATTTGGTCTGGCACCCGGAATATGTTGATAACCAGGTCTGACCTCTAGCTTATCCGTGACGGGGCCTGGAAAGATAAAATTGGACATTGGATTTTATTTGAGTCTTTTGGTCTTGGACCGATTTTGGGTCGAGTCTTTATTTTGATGTGTTTGGCTGTTTAGCCCGTGTTTGACTTGAGTAGTTATAGTGTGCATATTGATTGTCTTTCCTTCTTCGGTGAGCACTTCGGACTCACCCCTCACCTGCGGGCTTTCATCCCGTAGGATGAGTTACTTTTGGTACAGGATTGGTGCATTCCAGACAGGCTACGGCATTATCCCTTGGATAGGACTTGGATCCATAGTTTGCATCTATGTCGCATACAGTGTTTGTGTGAGTTATTTAAGTCTTCCGCTGTGCATGTTTTTACTATTATTGGGCCATTGGGCCGATGATGTTGTTATTGACGTTATTACTTTTGGGTTATTGAGCCCGAGTTATTGATGTATACACTGTATGCTGGGCTTGATTTTGGTTGGGTTGTCACAGTTCCGGCACGTGTTTACTGTGTACGGTAAATACGGGTCGGGGCGTTTCATTTTGGTAGCGGAGCGGGCGTTAGGTCTTGTTGGGCAGTTCTTGTGTGTCTGTTGTCCTTGTTTGCATAGTTCGCTCCATTTGTTATTATTTTATATCATTTTAGTTAGTGCATTATGGATCCAGTCAAGGGACGCCAGCTGTCACAGAGCATACACATATGAGGTAAATGATGCCATAAATAAGCGGAAATATAAATATTATTAATATTGCTAATATTGAGATTACAAACAGAATTATTATATTGATATTTTATATTTTATAAAAATAAAAATACATTTATCGCCTCGGAAAGACGTTGACCCGGAAGCTGTTGGGGTCATTGTTGATGTTGACTTGGATGCTGTCGCTCCACGAGAACCACATGCCGCCTGCGTTGTTCTGCCCAGGAAGCTCGAACCGGTTTGCTTGAGGGAACCGGAGTGGGATGAGACCGTGATCGTCTTGCGGTTGCCACTAGGCTTCGGTCAGAAGAACCATGTTCGGTTTGTATTGGTTCTTCAGGTCCCTCAGAGTACGCGAGAACTCCTGGGAACGCCTTGCGACTCCTCTGCAGTTCCACACCAATAGTCGGACCTTGGGCCAAGTTACGGGCAGAAGAGTTACTCTGGGCATGCTCTGGGCCATCATCGAGAGCTGGTAGTAGGTACCTTGCTCCAGGGTATGGCAAGTGGACTCCAGGTTGAACTCCTGAAGCCTTTCCGAGATGAAGAACATGATGGAGTTTGCCGATCCGTAGTAGGAGGTCCTCAGAGTGCCATGGTCCTCCAGGAAGAACGTCTCTTCCATGGGAGTGATGAAGAACCGCGATGAGTAGAGTTCGTCGACGAAGACCAGACGCGGCATCCTGCCGAGCTCGTTCGGTAGCTCTTCTGGACGCTCGTTGACCATGCTGTAGGTCAGCCGGTTTCTTCTGCCTAGATTGGCACCTTCGACGAAGAAGACGGAAGAGGGAGCAGACATGTTGTTTTCGACGAGTGGGTATTTTGTTTTTGAGCGTTGTGGTTTTGGTTGCCTGGACGTTTTGTTTGCTTTTAATGTTTTTTGATGATTTTCTCCTCACCACTCTATTTCTTTTATACTCTTATGGGAGCATGATTATCGTTTTTGATTTTCAAGATTTTGCTTTTTGGAAATTGCCGGTGTTTCATTTATTGCTTGGTCACTTTATACGTTTTTCGGACTACCATGCCAGAGTTTTTCAGCCTTTTTCCATCTTATGATTTTCTTTCGCTCTGGCTACTTTGTCCTTTCTTTTTATGGGTTTTCTATATTTTCCTGCATCTTTTATCACATGCATCCGTGACCGTTGAGGCTAGACTAATGGGACCGTACCTCGAGTAGAACACATGTGCGACAAGTTTACAGCTGTTTGGACATCATGGGGAGATACGTTGTCTTGACAGACGTTTTTGGCTCATGCGGAATTTGTGGACAAGTGGGTAACGTTTCTTTCGAGGGACACAGGACGCTCTCGTGATCGTCACCGTGCGAGTTAACGACCGTCTTTTTCACAAGGTAACCGACGTCACCGTTAGCTGTACGTGTCACGTTTCTTGGGTTTGAGGATGTTTACGTTCGATACGAGCACCGATCATGAAAACTTGTTTTGCTTTAATTTCTTTTTGTTTTGATTTTGTTAAACGAGTTATATTTTTAATTTCTTTATGTTTGATTTTATACTCTTATTGTTGATTTTTGTTTTACTTTGAGATGTTTTTAACTTTATGTTAGCATGAGTTTACATAGTTTAATAAGAGATTTGATTTAAAAAGAAAGCTTATTTTATTTATTATATAGTAGTTTTACAACAGAGAAGAAGTGCTCAATTGAGTTACATACTTCTCTAAGTCTTTTACAAGTTTTTGGACGTTCTTCATGTGAGGGAAGAGTTCCGCACACGCCAGTTCTATCTGCAACACCGCCGAGCTGATCTTCTTCAGTGAGACGTTCAGCTGCGTCAGGTTCTGTTGCGGAGTGCTGCTCTCAACTATCGTCTTGCCCTTCTTATCCTCAGCTTTCTTGGGAGCACGCTTCTTTCGCCGTCTGCTGGAGACGACCATGTGTTCCTCCAGGCCGATGATGTTGGTTTTGAACCGCTTCTTGGGAGGTTCATCATCGGAGCTTGTCGGGAAAGCAGTGCCGCCGATGTAGCTGTTGTTCTCGGAGTCAGAGGTTGTTCTTGATCTCAGTGGAGAGTCCATGACTGTGTGTGAGTATGCCAGTCATGAGGTTTGGTTCTTATAGAGGACGAGATGTCGCTTAAGGGTATAAGCGGTATCTCGGGTTGAGGTTGGACACCTGGTGGAGTGTGCCAGAAGCTTATCATGGTAGGACCCACGGATAAGACGATGGAATTTCGGGGACGAAATTCTTTTTAAGGTGGATAGACTGTAACAGCCCGGGTAAAATTTTTGATTTTTACTGGGACTGTAAAAGTTTTTTTACCGTGATTTATTGTTGAATTAATCTTGGGTAATTAATTCAAGGTAAATCGGGAGTCGTTTTTCAAAACCAAGAGTTTTCCCGCGCTCGGGAGAATCTTTCTCACTAACCGAGCCTCGGTTTTCAGTTCCGAGACTTGGACGATGCTCAGGAGAATTAATCGGATCTTCCGAGCCCAAGTCATATTTTTGGACTCGGGACGGAAGATTACGGTTATGCCCCTGTCCTCTCCCCTTTTCTTCTTTTCTTTTCTTCTTTTTCTCTTTTCTCTTTTTTCTTTCTTTTCTCCTTCTCTTTTCCTTCAGCTGCCGGCCCCTTCTCCTTTTCTTTTCTTGTCACTTTCCGTTTTCCTTTCCCGTGATTCATTTCTTTTTCTTCCTTGATTTTTTTTTGTTGTTTCCCATCTTTCCCCTTAATCTACACCTTCTCACTTCCTTGCCCTCTCTCTTCTGCTTCCCCTCTCCTCCTGCCAAACCCATCTTCTCCTCTGCCCATCACCTCCCCTTTTCCTTCCTTCTCTCCTTGTTCCTCTTCTTCCTTTATCTCAGCCTTCCCCTTCTTCCCTCTGCTCGCCTCCTACCTTTCCCCTTCTCTTCTTATTCCAGGGCCACAGCAGCCAAGCGACGCTGCCGCCGCCACGACGAGCTCGACATCACCGCCGGGACAGAGCTCAAGCCTCTCACCACGCCGTCACTGGCAACAGTGGCCATGGACCGAGGCAGGACGACCAGGAAGCGGAGTCACTTCCTCCTTCTTCCTTCCTTCCAGGCGCCTCCACCCCCACGGCAGTTGACGACCAAGGCCGGACCACCACCGACAGCAGCCAGCCGTCTCGATCTTCAGCCACCAGCACCAGCACCAGCACCTCGCCGCCCTCGTCTCCTTTTCCTTACACCGCAGCTCGCTCCCGTTCCGCCCTGCCGTCGGCCGAGTCGTCCTCAACCATGCTCGGGTGTTGTCGATTTGGACTTCACCGAGTCAATGGTGAGTTAAGTCTGATAAGATGGGCTGTTAATTAGTGGGTAATGGCTGATGGTCTTAGTTGGTCCATGGGCTTAAACGTATGGACCCAACCTTTGGACCTGGAAATTGTTCTGGGCAACTAAAACTTGGATTGAATAATTAACTTGGATTTTGGTAAGTTTAATGGTTTAATTAGCTAAAAAAATCTGGGTAAGTGATATTGAGACTAAATGGATAATGATTTCTTAAATCTGGAACCATGATTAGGATTTGAATTATGCTCCCAGAATAATATTAACACCAATTAGTCAATACCATTAATAATACAATTAATAATTCTATTGCGGACTACTAATTTGATGAATAAATCAATTTGTACGACTGATAACCTTACTAACAGTTTTTGGAATTGATGATTTGATTATTTTAAGTCGAAGAATAATTAAATGGTCAAGGTCATATGCAAGCCAAAATATGATGAGGATGGATAATGATTTAAACGGTATTATATATATACTATGGATACAAATGGTAATATATAAATGAGATATGACTAATTTTGGAATTAAGGTAATAATCTTCTTATGAATAGTTGGAAATATGTAAATGTTATTATTTTCAGAAAGATTATTTCATAGAAATTATATATATATATATATTTTTTAAAGGATATTTGATATGGGAAATAAATAGCTTAACGGAAATTATTTTGGAAAATATATACTTACGATAAATATTTTCTTTTGGGAAAGAATATAAATACTCCTGAAAAATATTTTTGAAAAGAGTTTTAATTAAAGTTTGGTACCGAAATTATATTCGGATATACGTACGGTATAATATTTTCGGTAAAAGATAATAATAACGGATATGAACCGGGATGGTTATATTTCGTAGTATTGGCATCATAGTATACCGATTAGATGCATTTATGTGTATGTATTGTTTTGTGGTATAGGTTTGGATATCGGGCAGTTTCCCGAGGAGCCGGCGTCGGACCGGTCATTGTTTCCGGAGTTGTGTAATCGGCCAAGGTGAGGATGGATTTCCTTCAATATGTGCCTATATTACTCGGTAGTTGTGTTTGTTGGTTTTACACTGTTGGATGTTGCATTTGCTATGTTATGCTTCGAGATGTTTATCCCATTGTCTTGATTGTGGTCGGGATGTTTATCCCAGTATTTGGTTGGTATTTGGATGTTTTTCTTGAGTTTTTTTTGGTACAACGGATAATGGATTAAATAAATAATAAATTGTGACAAGGATGTCGATCCTTGGTATTTTGGATGGGATGTCTATCCCGGTATTTTTTTTGGGGATGTTGATCCCCAGGATTTGATTTTGATAACGATATTATAATTGTCGCGTGATAAGTAGTGGTACGACTCGATGGTTTAAGACTGTTTCGTGGTGGCCTTGACCTGGGTTCTTGTGATAAGCATGTCTATGCTTGGGATGTCTATCCCGTGATTATTTTTGGGATTCGATCCCTGGGTTCTCTGGATTTGGTCTGGCACCCGGAATATGTTGATAACCAGGTCTGACCTCTAGCTTATCCATGACGGGGCCTGGAAAGATAAAATTGGACATTGGATTTTATTTGAGTCTTTTGGTCTTGGACCGATTTTGGGTTGAGTCTTTATTTTGATGTGTTTGGCTGTTTAGCCCGTGTTTGACTTGAGTAGTTATAGTGTGCATATTGATTGTCTTTCCTTCGTCGGTGAGCACTTCGGACTCAGCCCTCACCTGCGGGCTTTCATCCCGTAGGATGAGTTACTTTTGGTACAGGATTGGTGCATTCCAGACAGGCTGCGGCGTTATACCTTGGCCAGGACTTGGATCCATAGTTTGCATCTATGTCGCATACAGTGTTTGTGTGAGTTATTTAAGTCTTCCGCTGTGCATGTTTTTACTATTGTTGGGCCATTGGGCCGATGACGTTGTTATTGACGTTATTATTTTTGGGTTGTTGAGCCCGAGTTACTGATGTATACACTGTATGCTGGACTTGATTTTGGTTGGGTTGTCACAGTTCCGGCACGTGTTTACTATGTACGGTAAATACGGGTCGGGGCGTTTCACCTTGTCCCCACAGGTGTCCGACCTCTGAAGAGGGTTCCTCTCTCCAAACATCATCTTGCTTTAATTAAAGTATCTTGCGGCCCTTTAAGTGAGCTTTTGGGACTCTGACACCTCAATGGAGGTCTTTATATTTATAGTGATTCTCCTAGAGATCAATTCCCTCTCCTCCATTTAAGCTTCATGGGGGGTGTTTTACCATCATGAAAGCTTTTCGAATCCTGAGCATCCTAACTGCTCCTCGTAAATTTCTGCAGGTTTCTTAAGAGTACTAACATGCTTCCTTCCCCATGTGTGTCCCTACAACTTCCTGGAGGCTGAATTTCATAGTGATGAGTCAAATTTATCCTTTCTGGTCCATTCTCCTCGTTTTTTAGGCTGAGCATCAACTCATTGCTGTTGCCGTTGTTTATCATGTTGACCCGATTTTGTTGTTATGCCTCCAGTTGTCGCTAACAGATTCCCCCCAGCTCAGGTTCCTTCTAGTTTCATTCTAGCACCTCTACACCTAGTTGTAGTGACCTTTTTCGGCCTTTTGGTGTTCCTTCTGAGTTTGGAATTCTTGGGAAGTCTCAGCTGCTTCACAAGTAGGGTTCCAAAAGGACATCAGTGTTCCGTCTACTTGTTGGCCCTCAGGATCTCTCCTGCTCTGTTTTTTCGAAACAGGAGTGTGTTGCTCCAAAATGCATTCCTGCAAATTCAGCTGCCACAGTGGTATGTTCGCCTTTTAAGGATGACGATGGTTGAATCTATGAACAATAGTATTTTTGTCTCATCAGTTCTCCTCACGATTGGCAGCTCTATTGGAACAAGCTGTTCATGCAGCAGCTTCAAGTGGTTGCTCATAAGTTTAATTGAGAGTTCTCCCTCTTGTTTGAGTTTTGCGCCCTTTTAGCAGCCTGGCTGCTCTTCGAGTAGGGTTCTCCAATGAAGATGGTGAAAGTTCGAACTGTTGCTTCCATCTGGACCTAGAGAGTTGGGTCAAAGTCCTGCACGCTATGTTTGCGAATTGGTCAGGTACTTGTTGGAACTTTTTTGCCCTCATCAAGGGTTCGGGGTGCTGCTTGTGTCAAGGAATCAAAGAGTTTGTTCATGGTCTTGCACGCTCGGTTGACGGCTTGGTCGATTGCCTCCTTTTAAGAATTTTGCACTTTTACAGTAGTCGGGCCGCTTTTTAGATAGAGTTTGGGTTGTTGCTTCCGTCAAGTCTAAAAAGAGTTCGTTTAGGGTCCTACAAGCTCGGTTGACGACTCGATCAGCTGCCTCAGCATAGGACCTCGTTGTTCCGCTCTATCCACTGGCTATTTGGCTGCAACGACACTCTTCGACCCCCTGCCTTTATTTGAGGTTTAGTGATTCTTCCTTGGAGGGGGACAATTGTTAATTGTTCTGGCAGCTCTTCGGGTAGGGTTCCACGATGAATGCATGCACTCCAACACCGGTATTGCCCCAATCAATGTCAGTGGGTCAAATAATTCGCAGGTAAATTAAGTGCCAAATGATTAAGTAACTACAATTATTTCCAATTGAAAAGATAAACACAAAACAATATTAGAAATGATAATATTTAAATTAATAAAATCTTGTTGAATTCGGCCCAGGTTGAATATTTGCTAGGAAATTTGAGGAGTCTAGATCCATGAGGGTTCGGGCTGCTCGTGCAAGTGGTCTGCCATCTCCCTTTTCCCATTCCTTTTCTTTTATTATTTTTCAATTCTCTTTCCGAGTCTTCACGCGTCTTACTGTGCACCTTTTTTTTCTTTTTTTTTCTTCCACGTGCTCACTGTGCTCGTCTTCCTCTTCACCACTTCATGGGCGTGCACGCTACTCCTCCGGCAGTCCTCATGGTTTTCACTCACGATGGCGGCGTCCTCCTCGATGTGCGTGTTGCTCGTCTTCATCCTCGTGATTTTCGCCGGAGGGCGCTGTTTCTTCGGTGGTTCTCGCTTGCGACGGCTGGCGTCCTTGGGCTTCTTCTCTCGGCGGTGACGACGGCTTGTTGGGCTCCGGTTAACTAGGTTTCACCGGCACCTTTCCTCCGCGGCTTCTGGGTGCTTGCTGTGCTCCAAACCCGATGGGTTTTGCTCCAATCGCCTTGACTTCACCGGATCTCTCTTGGTTGCCCGTTAATGGTCGTTGATGAGTCGGATTTGTTCCAATCTCCGGCGTAAAAGTTTCGGCCTGGTAGAGCTAGTCCAACAGCGACTCTTTTTGTTGCTTTCACCCTTCGACGGCGGGCGGCGACCCATAGGTGGTTGGATCTAGCTCGAATTCCCCGTTTCCCGGTAGCTATTTACTCCTCCATCGGTTATTGTTGGATCTAGCTAGATTTGGTCGAATCGGGTCCAAATCCTGTTGGATTTGGTCCGGATCCGGCTGGATCTGGCTCGATCTTTGTTGAAAAATCGTTGCACGTTGCTTGTTGTTGAAGAGTTTAGCTTTTTGCTCGAAACCCATGACGGCGCCACTGATATAGTTATGGGAATGTGGGTAGGTATTTCTCTTAGGGTTACTGTGTGTGCTTGTTTATTTGAGAGGGGTGGCTTCCTTTATATATCCCGTTAGGGTTGATCTAAGGGCTTTGGGCCTTTTCTTAAAGTTATCGGGCCCATGTTATTGGGTTATGATTTTGGGCTCCCCTATCAATTAGCGTCTACGCTTTTTTTTTTTATTTTAGTCATTAAGAGAATGATACTTAATTATGAATTTTTTTTTTGTAGTTTATCATGTGCCCCTAGGACACAAGCATAGAAAAATCCTTGTTTTAAAAACAACATTTGAAAATTAACATCTTTAAATTCACAAGAAAGAAAAATCTTTTTTCCGGGTTGTACACTTGGCTCTGGAAGTTTTGAGAACAGGGGCTTATGGACTACCTGCCTCATAAAGAGCGATTAATGGGCTGGTCCTCCCAATGCTGGTTATGCCCCAACACTGATGGCGCTTTCAAGTAAGTGTCTCATCTTGCTAGTGTCGGGGTTGGGCTGGGGGGTTTTTGCTTTTGCATACAGGTGTGCTCTGCTTTTCGCGGCTGAATTGTGGGGGATTTGGACTGGCCTGAAGCAGGCGTGGGACTCTAGCTATATATCGATTTGTGGAGCTTGAGGTGGATTATCTTTTTGCTGTTGCTTGCTAAGCTCTTATGTTCTTCCCCTTTCTGTTCGGGTGGTGGTTGCCTGCATTCGAATGCTGTTGCACCGAGACTGACAAGTGCACATTTGCTGCCATGTGTACCGGGAAGCGAATAGCACGGCGGATGCCCTTGCTGTGTTAGCACAACATTACCCTTTGGGCCTGCATATTCTTTATTAGCCTCTAGCTTCTTTATTGGCTTTCTTGCTTAATGATATTGTAGGGATTTCTATGTCACGTCTATGTATTTCCCGCACTGATTAATACGGGGCTTCTTGTCCACGTTTTTCTATCAAAAAAAATCGCATATACACCATCCCAACACAACGATGTTCAAATAAAAGCATGCATCTTGGCATCAGAAAAATAAAAAGCATGCATTTAAAGGAGCAATCAATCCCATCCTACATAAGAAAGTAGGCAACGCAACAAAAAAAATGTAACTAACACTTTAAATATTGTCACGAGCAACTCCATTATTGGCATATGATGTCGAGTTCCTTCCCCTCGTTGGGTCGGACCCCAGGTCGTCAACCTAACTTTCTACGCAGAAAAGTGCTAGTAAAAATTTCAAACTTTCCAAAACATGCAAATGTGGAAGCGTACAAAACATGTAAGTAAATCAAAGCATCACATGTTAGGATTTCAAACAACTTAAGCATGCAACTTCAAAAGAGAACATGGGCTATTTAACACTTAAGAAATAAATTAAGTAACATTAGAACATGGAGGCTAATAGTTTAACTGTTGAAGGATATCCCAACAAAAATACAACACCAGGAAAATGTGCCAATGCTAATTAAGGAAGACATTCATGTAGATTAACTATATATGACAACATACTCAACAAGTATTCCAACACTTGATGAACCTCTATGCTTGACTGATGCGATATGGGTGCTTCTCCGATTACCGACCTCCTAACTTACTTCTCCATCCATACCTGTAACCTTAAAAGTTGGGAAAGGGGTGAGCCGACCACTGACTCAATAACCAGCCGTCCAGCATTGTCTCTACTCACAGTCATGCAAGGGAGATTGAAGGTGGTAGGACTAATTCTACTTAAAATCCTTAACACGAGGTGAAGGATAACATATATCCTGAATAAAGTAAATTAGGACACCTACTTGGAGTCCTAGCAGCGGAAGCAAACAGGTCTTGGAGTCCAGGTCTTGATCTACCGGTCGTGAAGGGTTGTCACGGTATATCGGAGCAACCCCTGTAGTCTCCACGGCCTAAACCTCTCCTCTCTATAGCTGTGTGTATGGTATATGCGGGTGTAACCTAGCCACCCTATGTATGCAATGTTCTTGGTCTTTGTGCCATAGAACAACATGTATATATCGGAGGCAACTAGGGTTACAAGGTGAGCACCCAACTTATGGGTAGACCTCGTGGGCCCCACTACCTCTAGTGGGCCTCCATACAATGTAACCCAACATCTCCCACTCACACATAAGTGAGAGTGCTCAAAATACCAAATGCAAGAAACTCATTCTTGCTACAACAGCAATAGTCATACAAGGAAATAGGACCGTGCGACCGGCATACTGTGAGAGCGAAATGCTATACACCTGTTAGGGATAT